>JAQFYB010000005.1:0-146855 GCA_034694085.1 Pogonognathellus longicornis
AGTGGCCGAAAGAACATGTGTTTTAGGCTCCTTCGCGTTTTAGGAGCCTCCAAACTCCATTATGGAATTCAGTAATTGTGTCGCATTCAATTCTCTTGGCATTCTCGGGTCTCTTAGTTTTCGGGTCTCGGGTCTCTTCGCTTTCGGGTGTACTATTCGGGTCTCTTCGCTTTCGGGTCTCGGGTCTCTTCCATCTAATGGGGGGGGGGTAAAACCCCCACGGCATTCGGGTCTCTTCGGCCCAAATACTTCGGGTCTCAGATCCCGTGCATTCGGGTTTCGGGTCTCTTCTGCCTCAGCCTAACGGTCTTCGGGTCTCTTCGCTTTCGGCTTTCGGGTCTCTTCGCTTTCGGGTCTCGGGTCCCTTCGACCATCAAATTTTCGGGTCTCGGGTCTCTTCGAGGAGCCGTTGTGGACAAACATTTAAGAAAATTGTAGAATTTCAGCTATTGAATTTATAACTATTGGAAACATTTTACACATTTAATTTTTAAAATGAAGGCTTTGGACGGGCCAGCACTGACTGTCTCACTGACAAAGTGAGACATATGACTGTCTCACTTTATTAGTCGTACGTATCCTCTTACCTACCGCTACATTACATCACATCCTTGGATAGTGCTAACGAAATCAAGTTCAAATTCTATTAATTTGAGATTCGAGGGCTGTGCCTTGTTCTTTGTTTTGGTAATCAGTAATAAAAATAATAAATTCATTTGTCGGATATTTCTAACGAATTTTTTTGTATCGCAATTTTGAATATAGAAGCAAAAATGTCTGTTAGTGAGATTGAAAAAAGAGAATTTTACGAAATTGATTCAACGTTACCGGCACTTTGGAATGAAGGTTTACTAACCGACACTGACTGTCGCATAATCGTAAGAGTTTTTTTGATTTACAAAAACTAGCAATTGTTGTTTTCGGAAATACGCCATTGGGGGGAGATTAAATCTTGCGAGAACTCTTTAACTTGTATTTGTGATGTACTTTATGTTCTTTCTATTCCTCCAGGAAGGCAAAAAGCGGAAGCAACATTACATTCAATTAAATGTATTAACGCTCATGTGCATGAAGGCGAAATTTAATATATTATAAGCTACATATATACATCATATTATGCCACCTTCCCCATTGGGGAGAAAATAGGGAGAGTTTCCTTAATTAATGGGTCACCCTGTTTAATAGATAATAATTAACATTGACCAGTAACGTAATAATCCTTCAGAGCTAGCTATATGAATATAATAGTTTAATGATTATTTTAATTCCTTTTATTCACACTTTCTGGTAATTTAGGTAAGTTCTAACACTCTTGTGGAGAAGAAAGCGGCCGTTTACTCAGTTATATTGTTGAAAACCAAACAGGATGCTGCAGTTTTAACAGACGCTTTTAGACATGCCAACGAAAATTCAACAAATGTGCAATGTACTAGCAGCGATGAGGAAAATCATAGTTCCGATTTGCTGCCGAGAAATCCCTTTCTGAATAATATGGTACATTAATTCTTGTAAAATTATTTGGTCATTGGTATATATTTAGACCTTATTTGTATCATATTTTTCCATTTCTTATAGATTATAAAACATCTTTTTGGATTTCTACCTTTTAAAGACATGAAACGATCAAGACTGGTGTGTCAAAAGTGGAATTCAACAGGGGAAATCTGTCTACGGAAAAGATCTACAATTCACTTCCGTCCCAAAGTTATACACCCCCGTTCTTTCATGGAATTTTCTAAGTATTCTCATCCAGATCTTCTGTTTTCATCATTTGCGTTTTCCAGTGATGATAACTCTAGTTGGGATGTCACCGATATTCAAAACTTTTTGGAAAAGTGGGACAAGAACATAAAGGAAGTAACGTTTAAATCTTTTGAACTGAGACAATCCAATGTTCTATTTTCATATTACGAGAATTACGACGTAACTGCACTATTTATCAACCCGTCAAATATAAAAAGTTTAAAAATCGATTGCTCCAGCCCGTACAGGTGGAGCGCGTCGCTCCACCTGTCGCTGGAAAAGTTTGTGTCGCTTAAAACTGTATATCTTGAGTCTTGTAAAATAATTGTTTCTGCCGAAAATCAAAATACTCGTATTGCTCCTATTGATATTACATTAAAAAATGTTTCTTTTATTCGAAATGGAGAAATTGTAAAACGTTTTTGTTACAATGATATCTTCGATTTTAGCAAGGCTTTAAATATCTTATTGTTCTCTTACACGGATAATGCCATGGACAGGATATTAGACATGGGCATGAATGTCTTCAATGCAAATAAACTTGCAATATGCAACATCTATTTGCAAAATTTGGATCAAGCTAAGGGAGTCGTACAGAGTCTTCAATTAATCCAAACTAATTTTGTTGAGCAAAATCAGTTGGTAATTAAGCAATTATTCCTTTTAGATTCTAAAATCGACCTGAATGCTCTTCCACAATCACTGATGTATTTTGATTATGGAAGGCCTAAATTTTTTTGTAGTGGGCAGTTGCACTTGCCTAATTTGACAAGCATGAATGTCGTTGTAGAAGATTTTGATAGCTTGTTATATTTTTCAAACTGTGCAAATTTAGTAGAGCTCACAATACGTGAGATTGGCACATTGAGCTTAGGTTGTGTCCCAAAAAGTGTAAAGAGAATGTTAATAGACATGCCTGACATTGAATTCGCTGATCAATACATTTTTGAAGTAGATACTCTCGTCTTGGAAGCTTTAGGATCAGAGGTCCCAGGAGTAACCAGTTTTACAACCATCACAGCACATATCAAAGCAAAAGTGTTGGTTGTTATTTGTGGTGTGTGTATTTTTGACACTATTGACACATCTGATATTGTTAAATTAGTGTTGGCCAACAAGCAGGCACAGAAAATCCTATTTGGTTCAGATGCTGATTTGCATGATCAAACTCCTTTCGAAGGAAGTGAATTGTCAAAATATGTGGACAAGGAATCCAACTTCTATCAATTTGAAAATGGAGTTGGGAAGAGTATAACTCAAGAAGAATTTGTAAGTTACGCTAATGAAAGTGCTAATTTTCAATTGTATCGTGTAGGAAATTGTGATTGTATGGAACATATTCAATTGCATCCATGATAAAACAGTATACCAGTAGCTATAGTATACGTTCAGATGGCTCCAACACTTATCACTAGTAGATTTACTTTGGTAGACGTTTTAACCTGCCCTTTCTAAATGCACGTTAACATATATATTTTTAATTATAACTCGTAAGATATTAATTTTAATTTAAGAATGTAAAAACTAAGGTAAAGTATTGATCTTGTTTAAAAAAAAATTACCCCAACTTTGTAAAAAATGTTGCTCTCTAAAATTCGAGTATAGAGATTAGATACTTTTTGGAAATTAATGTTAGTATAATCTATTGATAGTTAAGATAATGATTATTGTTTCTTACTTAAAGAATGGCCACAATTCTTGTGCTAATGCAAAAATTGTAAATAATCAAATATAAAATTGCAAATTTTAAAATGGCGAATAAAAATAAAAATATATCAATAAAAAATTAGCACAAATATGGAATACGAAAAATTGTTTTGTAATGTTTCAGGATAAAAAAAATCAAATGACAAAATCAAATGCAACATTGTTGCAAAATGTTTAGAAATCCAAAAAAATCTTCAGTTGTAAATCGGATTTTAATAATAATGCATAATTTATGATGTGACACCAATGAGTATTGTGATCTACGCATCGTTTTTCTATGTAAAAGTATTTTTAAGTATGAGCCATTTCCATCTTATAGTAAATGGCATTTAATTCTATAAAAATGTAAAGCAATCAAGCTTTTATATACTTTAAAACTTGTAAATATCTAAAAATCATTTGAATTTCGGTGAAATAAACTGGTATACATATTTTCATTTCACATGGTAATTTACTAGCGAAACTCAATTTATTTTTCATGTTCATGAAAATTTCCTCCTCTGCGTCATTTTTATTATTTACCAGGTATTCATCAGTGGTGTTCAAAATTATTTTCCAATTATTAGGTATTTACAATGAACAAAATTGAATTAAATAAGTAATAAAAATGTAATCTTTTTATCAATTTTTTCCCCTCCAGTATTGTACGCTTTTACTGTTAGCAAATTTTTTGGTTTGAGAATACGAGATGTAGGTAATTGCTTTTTTTTTGTTTTGTAAGCACCTGTTGTTGGAACTGCGTTTGAGTTTTTAAGTTGTCAACTTAGAATTCAGCTTTAATGTGTCAGAATGTTGTAAACGTGAGATTTGGACTATTATCTTGGTGTGATTTATTCTAATCCAGGAAAGAACAAATTACTCATCACCTAAGGTTGGTTCAGTTGACTTGAGGCTTCAATCAACCAGTCGTGTCCAACTGTCCAAGTACTTGTACCTTTTACATGCAACAACTAATACGAACAAGAACATGCACATTACATCACCTAACTTTCTATTAGTCATGCACTAAACCTTAAACTATATACACACATTACACATACATAATAAGATCCCACCACCATGCCATACTCCACACTACCACACATCATACAGTTGTACTTGTTTCAGTTTTACATCTGTATTTGTGTACACATGTTGTCCACACCACGAGTTTTCGACAGATGTACATTCCGATGAGCCTACTCTGCACTTCTCACACAATGATTATTCACAACTTATTGTTTTTGGTGTAAAAACTGAATAAAAATGAGAGACGAGCCTTATTCATCCCCCGTATTGGTAGGTACATCTTAAATCCCTCTCCTTGTATTCTGTACATAAATGTAGCGCACTACTTACAATCACTACTTGTGAGACAATGAATGCTTACACATACCTTCCTTTACCTAGCAAACCAGAACCTTTACCAACAACAATATTGAGATTTGTGCAGAAAACAGTTCTCACGGCTTATGCATACATAAAATGTGTGTGTACTATGTACAAATATGATGGTTATAATTTATGCATCATAATTGTGTATGTAATGTTACTAACCGTAGTTATGGTAGGTACTCCATAAAAATGAGTAGCTTTTTACACACGTATCGCATTATGAATCCACCTAGTCCTCCACTGCTGGAATGTTTGAGTATATTTCAATACTCATAATACATGGACTCACTTAGAATGCTGTTGTTATACTTTTTAAACGTACATTATCATTATGAATAGGCAAAATGCAATTGAAAGCGGATCTGCATAGCTCTATACACTCATAGAAAAATGTGAGACAGCAGAAGCTACTTATGAATCAAGTCAAAAGAGCTGGAGGCACACACTGAATACTGACTGACTGAGTGTGAGCATTCAATGATCCCACTTTGAATTGTGGTGTAGTATAGTAGTGTATAGTGACTAACGTAATGGCTGTAAAGAGGATTCTTGCTGATTAAGAGTGCACACTTAATAGTAAGTGCACAGATATTAGTACGTATTGTATTACCATTACCTATAGAGAATGAAGAATCTGGTCGTATCTGTATACAATGTAATCTTTGTATAATATTATATTACTCGAATATTATGTGTATCACCTATTTATTTAGTTATTTTATGGCCGAAAGAGATCGAGTGCTTTTACAAACAACCCTTATACCTTAAAGGTCAGAAGAAATGCGTATAACACAGTCATTATATCATCCTACTTGGATTATAGACGCAGCGTACCTACGGCAAATGTAATTTACAATTAGCAGCAATTTACAATGTAAGTCAAAGCCACATAGCCTGTTTTTGTGTCCATCAAACCAAATACAACATGACCTATTATTCGTACATTTACACACAGCATAGACCAGAGTCGTATAGCATTACATCACTAAAACACACTAACCTATGTAAGGTGCTCCTGCTACTCATTGTGCCTTGTAGTGCATATATAACCTAATAGTAACACATTATTCGGATGACTATATTAGATGCCTCTACTTATACTGCCTAGCTATAATTACTGCAAGAAAATGTTTACCAGATATGGCAAAATCAGTTCGTCACTCGCAACAAGCCTTATAGAAGCAATCCAAACGGCTATTAACAACGTAATGCTTACGTCTTGCTTCATTAACATCTCATCATTCCCCTCTTCTTTGTGTACAAACACAACCTATGGAAATACAAACATCATGTACGCAATAAACATGCAATCATAACAACATCCAACAACCATGGTTAATGGCAAATTACACCGGGTACTCTGAGTTAAAGAAAAAATGAAAATCTTTTTCAATTACAACTCCAACAATTATTACCATACATATATCTGGATTTTATTCTAGAAAATACTGTGTCTCTTTAAAAAAAACTCCAGCCTTTCCAAGAAAATAAAATTATTGCAAAATTTTTCAAGTTATTCTGGTTCTACCAGTAAATTTCAACTCTTTTAAGTCATTTTTCTTAACATTTACCATATTGTGTAATAGGAATTTAAACGATTTTATTTTAAAAGCAATAAACTGACTCTGGAAAAAATGTGCATTTTTCACTATGTTAATCTGTAGCATTCACTGGTTGGAAATTGTTTAAATGTTGATAAAACAGTAGGAGGGACTAAATGTCTGTGACTGGGATTTATCTGTCAGTAGGTATTTACACATTAAATAATATCACATAATTTTTGTGTTGCACATAAGGAACACCATATTATGCGTACCTACCTACATAATAATATATAGTATAATATATAATATATAAACATGCATCGGATATGAGAGAGGATGGCATCCCACGCAAAACATTGACAAGTAATTGCAGCAGTAACAACACAAGCATTTATTTGCTAAAGGCTATCTGTGTGTATACGACTACTGACTACTCACACAGCACACACTACACACCATGAGTATTTCATACAAGACTATCGGAAATGCTTGCATGACAATTGTAAATGAATCAACGAAGCAGACAAAGTGTACATGATTGCAATTTGAAAGGGCAAATCATCTTACAATCATTCAAGGCAGCAGCACAGTACCAGCAGCCTATATCTCTACATTATGCAGTGCCGTTGTGTTGTATTCAAACTACCTGAATGAGAGTGAATGCATTTTGAAAAGTGACAGAGCATACTTACACTTGCTCTACACTACTATTACTCTTTTGCTGTTACTCTTACAGACAGACAGAGTGGAGAAGGAGATAGAGAGATGAGATCATTGCTTAAGGAAGAAAATGAGGGTATTGTAGCGATAAGGAGACGCTGGTCGTAGATTATAATAGTGATGAGGTGATATCTTATCTTTAAAGCTACGAACTACATGTAGCCACCTACTTACGTTCACAGAAATCATATTTTAATGGCATAGGCATATCTCTGTGCAGATATTTTGTTCAGTTGGTGCCAACCAGTGCTGCTCCACTATATTAATATTATCATTTAGTCAAATGTCTAATATTACTCATGTCTTACAATTTATAGCCATATTCTTATGTATGTTGTACTTGTTATTATTTTGGTTTGACATTTGCACCCATTTATAGTTGATAGTGCTTGTAGTTGTGATGGTAGTCTTGTGAAATGCACAATAAAATGGCTTATACTTGTGCCTATTAACATTTAACATTATTATCTGTTGTATTAAATGCTAAATGTTTGTATTATATCTGTTTTTAGTGGGTATGACTGTAGAAGGTGTAGGACAGAACTAAACTCGTATATTAGAATATATATGTGAATAATAATACTATGTAAGTGTAAGTATGGACATAATATTAGTATAATAAGTTGTGTTGTGTTATTCTGCTATAGAAGAATGTGAAATTATGAATGTGCACATGTAAATATAATAGTAGTATGTAAGGCAAGCACCGATATGGCTTACAAAAGAAATAATAAGTTGCTGATGCACTGCTCAGGTTGATGATTATGATGATGATGATTATGCAGACGGGTAGAAAATGCCTTAATATGGCCATGGACGCGTATGTAAGTGTATGCATGCATGAGCCTTTGGTTAAGTTTATTTTCTTTGGCCCAACTAGTGCTAGTAGTACACATTGTCTAATCGTCGTATACTTATTCTTCTCCACAGAAGAAAAGTTCCTCTCTCGAACATCCTCTGTCTGTCTCTACTCATTCTGTAGTTAAATCCTCAAACTATCTCCACATATTAAGGAGAACGGTGCTATTACATTAGTTACTGTATAGGTACACACATACTTATTATTATACGAAATCATATGGCTAGGTATTACAATATTATAGGATTTACTATAATATGCAGCCTTTTATTCTTTTCTGTTCATGAGAATGGGCTTGTGGTGAGCTTGTCTTGTAATTCATTCATGTAATGTTTTGTTAAGCTTGTAATGCAGATGTAGTCTATTGAGATTTGTGACTCTTGTCTGCAATAAGTTTCAAAAGGAAGCTACAACATCTCTACAGCCTTCCATGTCCATTCCTCAACCAAATCCTTCTTGAAACAATTTAACTATTACTGCAATAAAGACTCTTTGTCTGTAAAAATACTCAACCAGACGTCCCATCATCAGATACACGGAATTCTGGAAATTCTCCTCTAGGATCATCATTTAGCCACTAATAGGTGTAGGAAGGTTGAGGAATAATAATTCTATATTATATGCTCGGAGACCCCATTGATCTTTACTGAGAGCTTGCCTAATCAATTACTGTATTTCACTCTATAGGTACAAAATACAGCTACAGCTCAATGTGAGTATTGTTGCTGGCTACGAGTAATATTTTATGCTTTTCCTACAATTTGTCTTTTGCTGGAAAAAGTTGTAATTTAACAAGTTGCATATAAAAACATATATTATTATCTTACGTACGTCCGTATCAATCAAAAGCAAAAAAGGTGATGAGTGAAGCGTTAATTTTAATTTGACTTGATTGCTATAACTATTTCGCATATATTAATTAGCTGATATACCTATATGGTATGCAACCGGTAAAATATTTGTTTAGAGTGTAGTGGTTGTATAGAGAAGACATGGATAGTGTGCCAAATAGCAGTAATTATTCATGATAGTAATGGACATATTATAGACAGTTGCACTACAATTGGTTTGACGAGGACATCTTATTACAGAGTGTCTATAACGGTACAATAATAGAAGGTCAATCAAATGCCAAGAAAAATGATGAATAGACATTCTAGTCTTTAATTCTTGCATTAATCTACTGAACTGTTGCAACATCAACAGTCCATATACTGACTCCACTTTGTAATCACTTGAGCGTTTACTATGGCATCGAGTAATTTGAAAACAAACGATATTGACGGGTTTAGACAGTCGCTGTATGTTTTGTGTTGCATATCGTTTAGCGTATTGTTACTTAAGTGTTTATTATCTTTTACAATCAATATAGATGTTATAGCTCTACACTCCAACTCAACTGTTGAGACAGACAGACAAAGATGAGCGCATTGAAACATCAATATTATAATCATATATAAGGTAGGCAATCATAATCATATACCTAAGTCAAGACAACCTAATACAAGTTATTACTCATTACACATGTGAGCTGCGTAATATTATTATTATTGTTTCCCTATGACCATAATATTTCAGTTCTTATAGACTTATCATTTCAATCTCACATATCCATATCTTGCTCTTGTAGTAGTCGGCCTTTAACTTTCATTCTTCGTTTGCCGATTTTGCTTTTCAAATAAACCACTTTTCAATGCATTCAGTAAAGGGTAGCCAAGAAATTTTCCCCTTTGCTGGACATCGAGTTTTAAAAAACAATATAACACTTTTAAAATGTCCAGAGTAAAAAGATGAGGTTTTCTTGTAGCAGGTTACCCTTTATAATAAAAGGAGAAACTATACACACTATTTTAATTTTCTGAACTCGAGAACGGAAAATTTGTGATTATTATTAACTTACATATTAACCTATTTACTTAGTTATTCAATATTATTATAAAAATTTTGGCTTCCTTAATAATATTGCGAACATTGTCAACTTTTTAAAATTTTAGCGAAAAATAATAAACATTTATACACAGGATTTCAATTTACTGATAGTTAAAAGAGTAGATAGTATTTGAATTGTGAAATTTTGGTTTATGAAATATTTATTTCTCACCCTGTACTTAAGGTATGCTCATCGTCAACGCTATAGCATACGAATTAGTTAATTAATATGGACACTCTTCCTGCACAACAATATAATTGCACACTTAAAAAGAGTAGGTAAGAAGATGATACTTGAGACGCATCTTTACAATCCACTAATTTGAGATCTTCCTGATTACCTACTTACTTGAGAGTACAAAAATCACACTAACTAGCCCTCGTCTGTAATGATTGTCGGAACGAATAGCAATTTTCAGCTTATCAAAACAAGTCCAGGTAATTTCAATGTACATATTCGTATCACGCTGCCTGCTCCATCGGTTTTTTTGCAATTCCAATTTCAGTCCAGAATTTTAATAAAGAAAATTATATGCAAAACTGCAACAAAATGCAACAGCCATTAGGATTCTAATATGTACTCTACACTCTATTTGCACTCAGACGTTTTGTACAAGTTATATAGCAACTATAAAGCTAAATTGAACAAGACGGATTTACATTTGAATTTTTGATGAACTTGAATAATATGTAAACATTTGCGTGCTATATTTGTGCAATCAAACTGGACAACTATATAACTACTACCTACCTATAAACAAAATACACACTCAAAGTTAAACGTGCTTAATTTTCTACAATTCCTTCTTATTGTTAGTATAATGTTTTACTGAACGTATGTAATTTAGCTGGTGTGCATCTCTGAATGAAAAAATAATAGCAATAAAATAGTGAAATATAAACCATCATAAATCGTCATTGCGCGTTAAATATGTAATCTGGCGTCAAGAGATAGAGAGTTATACTAGAGAGACAAAAAGTGGTGGAGGAAGACTGAAAAGCACATGGAGAGGATTAAATGTTTGGCGTGCCATGGTCAGACTCAGACTCATTCTCCGTAGCATCATCCATTGCAAAATAATGAATAATGAGGAGGGCAGCTGAGGATGTCATAATAATAAGAAGCATGTTTGTACACAGAGAATGGGAGAGAGGTGATTAAGATGCACAGCTCTATTCTAATCATCTTCCTCGGTTTCCTTTCCACTTCGCCCGTTGCAGCCAAACTAGGCTCAAATTGAAATGATGACCTCAGGTCACATTTTTCAACTCCCGCTAACCTGTTCTGTTTTTCTACAGCGATGAACTCATTGCACACTTGTTGTGGAAAATATGAGGAAGGCTGTTTGAACGCATTCAAACAAGAGACAGCAGTCAGATGTGAAAAAATTACCTTGTTTACACGTTTGACTGTCTGGTACAAATTGCTGCCAATTTGTGCCACTCTTCTGCTTGGAACTTACCATTTTGGGTGAAATAGTTTGTGGCTGTGCAGTCTGTATATAGACACTTACAAGCTCAAGTAAAATACACAACATGCAAACTGTCCGCATTGCCTGGCTGTCTGTAGCATTGTAAAATTGGGTATACTTAATACACACGGCATGTCCATTTACTTAGTACATATTATGATGATCTTCATAATATACACAAACAAGCTCCAAGCTATTCTTTGACTACTAACATTATGAGGATATTTATGGCTTAAATACATACACGATAACTCCTTTGTTTGGCATTCCATGTTTTGCTGGAAGCTGGGATTTATTGTACCTTTCTTCCCTTTTCTGCCAAACTACTGTAAATTACTCTCTCGGAATAACAGCACAGAGTCAAAACACAAGTTTTTCTAAACTGTAGGTCAAAATTAATAATAATATTTCCGTGTGTGCACAAGAGTTATTATGGTGTGTGTATAATACATAAATGTATTTGCTATATTAGGATTCATAATGATGAGAGTAATACACTTATGTTAGTTGTGTTTAGTAAACTGAAACCAATAATACTTCGTTGCTCTCTGTACTTATGAGCTATGAGATTATTATTCGTATTTATTTATGAATTATGGTACAACAAGGTCTGTGAAGCATTTGTCGCGTTTCACGTAACTTAACTTGCATTTTATGCGTTTTTGATTTGCTATTTCCTGTCAAAACACAGGACAGCCCATTGATATTTAAGCAAATAGATCTGTGTGCTCAGACAGACCATAAACTCATCTGCCTGTCATTTTAACTTAAGAAATTATGAGCACTTAACTTGCAAAGAGGTAGACACAAAGTTACAAACATGGAAACAAAGTATGATAATATATAAATAATAAAAACACAGCAATTACGAATCTACTTACGACAACACAGTGCAAAACAGGGGACCGATATGTAAATAGATAGTGAGTGCAAGTATTACACAATTACATAACTTCCTCCTCAAATTTCTCTCCGTATGAGCATTTCCACGAATGCAGTGCTATGTACAAAAAGTCGTAAATTTTATTGGATGTGCAAACCTAGTGGACTCTCACTGACTCCAAGCAATATGTAATAAATGGCAATGAGTTAGAATTCTTTTTAGCCTTTCTGAGTCCCATGCGAACAAAATAAGGCGAGACAACTACACCTGTAATTAGTCAGCAATGAAAATTCATTTGAGCGTTCATAAAACTCTGCTAGTGTATTGTATAATACTACACCTAAAAATTCGTAAGGTAGTATTATTGCCTGTGTGACACACACACAAAGCAATTCTATATAAAGAGAATAATTCTGCAATACCCAAACTTCTTTTATGAACAATAACTAAGACTCAGCATCAATTCATCACAATTTTACACAATGATCAACTTTACTTATCATTATTAAGATTGTAACTGCATATATACACATAGTAATGTTGTCTAACAGTCTAATGCACTACAACTCTACACAACAAACTGAATATCTCTGTATACTAACCTCCTGCGTCCACTCAAACATGAATTCAAAAAGGTAATATAGGATTTACCTTAGTCGAACAAACGCTTGGCAATAAAAATGCTTTTATACACGACCTTATGAGATCATTCTTGCAGACTTTATTATCACAATCGCACAATTATTGCGAGATAGTGTATAATAATATGCTGATTCATAACATTAAGTGATGGTGCTTAGCCTCATAGTGGAAATTAGGGCAAATGCATCTATCCATATGAATGCACCTACAAATAATAATTTAACAAGATTGCCATGCCATGTAATAATAACAACTGTAACTATTCGTGTTCTATGACCCATATCTATATATATATATAGTCTGTATAGCAGAATAAACGATTTCAGGGTTCTCATATCTCATCACTCTTGTAAAATGATTTTTTACTTGTAAGACTTAATCGATAGAGCATTTGAAGTGACAGCGTAACTACCACATCATCTCAATTCTCAATGATGAGGAGATTCTGATGGTAATGAATGGCCGTTTAGTATTTAGTGCACAGTTTCACAGTGTGCTTTCACTTTCACATGAAGTGATGATGAGCGTACACACGAACCATTATGTGCCTACATGACTTATAGGTACACAGGTACACTACACTCATGTGATGCTTAAAAAGTAGAATTGGTTTAGGAGTAAAGGTAAAGGTAGAGAGAATGTCTTATAAAGGTAATAATAATACGTAAAATGTGATACAAGTATTCTGCTAAATGCTTTAAAAGGCAGTTTGTATTATCTGCCCATTTCATGGATTTAATTCAATGCAATTGTATTTGGTGTGAGTCAAAGCAAGTCAAAGCCATACATTTATTGTTCCTTGATCCGATATGAATTGTACACAATAGGTATGAAACACATGGTCATTTCCTTACGTAGGTGTTCATAATACAAATGCAAATAGCAACATGTAGCAATATATTTAAAATTATATACGTGTATATACTTATACGTGTTTTGTGTTCCTTCGTTAGTCATTAGCCATTGTACACGTCAATGTGTTTGGAGCATGGAAATAATATTACATACAATCAACCTGTATTACACATTATGTAATTGAGGCAACATGCGAATGTGTACTAGTAGTATATTAGTAGAGTAGTGCACTATAGAAAATGTAGACTGAAACGTACCTGTGTGTTGCTCCACGCTTGTCCATCCATTCAAAGACGATGATGATGATGATCTGCTGTTGAGTATTTGGTTATATTTCTATATATGAAGCACAAGATGAAATATTACGATTATTGACATCCTTTCATTCATATTCACGTAAGAACAACATAACAATACTCATTGTTGAGTAGCTTCTATCGTTGTAGTAGGGTCAGTAGAAATATTGCATGGCATTTTTACATTTCATTGTCTATTATCAATTCGATTGTGTCCCTTGATTTGCCTTCCCTTGCACGTTCATACATTAAGACTTAAGTTATTGTGTTCGGTTTATTTGTGTGGTTGTGCTGAGGGTGAGGCTATGGTTCACTTGAGAATACAGGCCAAAACATCATAGGTACCTTCAGAAATTATATCTCTTTCCATCTACCCATTTATTTTGTAGTGGTCGTAGTGGTAGTGTGCTATTGATTATTACTACCATCTCAAGTACTACATGACGAGACACTTTCGTTTTAAACTTCGATTTGGTTAGTTGGAAAACACGCACACGCGAATAACACAAATTTTATACCAAATGCGAGTATAGATGTATGTAATGAGGTATTATAATATTATTACGTTTTTTTATTTACTAGCACTAGACACGATACTCGATGAACACAAATCACATAAAATGTTTTTGTTTTGTGCTATGAGGTTACAAAAAGGTTGGTTAAATCTTTGGTGCTGTGTGGGAGGATGTGATTTGATGTGGGTACTTAAGAATGTACTACACACAACAATATTGTAGTTGTATATGCATATTAGGAAATCTAGTCGTATTATATGGAGAATACCTTTTCCTATGTGTCTCTCTGTTGGATTGCACAATTAGTACAACATACACAATCAAATGCACCAATGTAAAACATAAAAACAATAAAGAATCTACTAGTACAAGGAATAATTACATGTAATGAATACTCGGAAATCCTACATCTTTGTGTAGAGGGAATAAATATAAATATTGTAATTTTTCACCTGCTACAAAGAGAGTATTGCTTTTGTACCACTTGGAGAAATATTCAATTTTCTGAACGGTGTAAATAATAAATCTTCATGAAAATATGAGTCTTATAATTTTAAATCACTTAAGTCATTAGTGGAATTGCTGTATGGTGTGTGTAAGTATACTGTGGAGTAAAAAACGAGAGAAAATTATCGTCTGAAATGGAAGATTGTTTTGTTATGTGGTTGTGTAACAATTTAAAGTATGATTATGTAGGTGGAAATGACAACTGCAAAGATACAAGATTCTGATGCTCCTAATATAGATGGTTGAATGACTAACTGACTCAGTGAGAATCATGTCAACTGCTACTGGTGGACAGGACACAAGTAGTAAAGTAATGCTGATTAGATCAATAATTGATTGGAATAATGGCGTATTATTGTTATGCCATATACAAAATGTATGGAGTATAGCCATTACATTCGCAGACTTGAGATAAAGGGTAAAAGGGTAAGGATGCGATAATGACGTTGAATTCTATGTAAAATTCTCTCAGCAAGGATATTCGATATTATTTACAACAACAATGTGCACAACGTTGGTTTTCTGTGGTCGAAATGGATACCTATACCTACATCAATATTATTAAAAAACTCAATGACAACAAGATGAAATGTCGTATTACAAATGTAGAAAAATGTACGACGTTCTGGTCTTGTTTCGCTACTACTCCTGCCAACTACCATAAAAAAGTAGGAAAAGGGTAGTGGAACAAATAAATAAAAAATTCTGAGTTACGTGACAAGCATTAATAAATTCAATAAATCATTTTAATACTCATTTTTATAATCAGTTCCTTTTCCATTCGCATATATTAATATAGTACCTCCTAGGTATAAAATAATATTTTATATTGTACTTCCACACACCACAGTTAGAGTAACAAACAAACAACTCATTTTTATATTAATATTTTTATGTCTAATACACTTTTGTATAATTATAACATGCATATCATTTTTAATAGAATTGAATATGTTTAGTTATTAGTTTATTAGATATACAAAGGATAAAGTAGAATGTCTCTAGCAATGTGTGTGCAAGTTCTTTATATTTCTGACTTACAATTACATAGAACTTTCCGTTTCATTTTGGACTACGGTTGAGTTTCAGTTTTAATTTTAGTTGCCAGTTTTGATTTCTATTTTAGCTGGCACGATATGACAGGTGGGTGAGTTCATTGTGTTTTTAACATTCTACTAAGTGCATTACATGTATGAGCCACACATCTCCATGTTAGAGAGGGATGAAATTTTGAATTTGAATTGCTACATGGTTGTCTGAAATAACAATATTTGGTTTGAGAAACATTACTTAGAGCAAGTCAACAATCAACATGTAAATTATTCATTGCGTTAATGGAATTGGAAATGCATACGGTGCAAGGTGCAAGTTAGTGAAAACTGAAAACAAGTGTGAATTAGTTGAACAGAGACGAGAGAGAGAGAGAAGTTGTGAGACGGACAATGCATGACTATCGCATCTTTCGTTGTGGCAGTTTCATTTCACAACCTGTCACTCAAACAAAACCATCACACACACAGGTCACAGACAGACTATATATAACACTAAGTAGATCGGTGTACGAGAATTATACAAACGTCTCACAATACTTTTCATCTCAGCGTGTTCCTTTCATCTCAAGTCTTTAACAAACGCATTATTACTATTTTCTTGTTTTGGATTCACATTTTCTTGGATTAAAATATTTTGAAGGCTTAAACTCAGAAAATTATGGTTAATACAAGTAGGCGCTTATCAAAATACTTATATAGTAAATACTTATATCTATTGTCATATAATTTAATGGAAAATCCGTGAGGGGTATTTAGTACCTTTTGAGAAAGTTTTTAGTACAGACTGAGTGTATTACAACGTTTTGACTTAAGTAGGAGAGTGGACTGCATAAAGGTCGAGATATCTAATGAAATAATAATATAAACATTGAATTCCATTTTCTGCATCGAGTGTGGCTCTTACACTGCATATGTGTATAATGATTTATTCATACTGTGAGTTAGGTATATTGATGTTACTTAGCAAGTATAAAGTTTAATTTAAGAAAAAATGAAATGTAGCCACATGTTCGCTTATTACATTTGTAATTCTATTTGAAAGAGTAATTGTCTCCTTAAATTGTGTTGATGATGTGAGGGTGAATAGGAGACTATCAATTTAAAAAATGGGAGTCCAAGAAACAAGTCTTAAAAAGCCACTCACACAATGATAAAGATAAAGACTACTCTTTTACACAAGCAGCATTACATTTATATTGCGAACATATCATTCTTTTTCAATTTGCATGTCTCTCAAATGTCTGTCACAAGTTGACAAATTCCTACGCAATTTGTACAATGCACATTTATGTATTTCTCGTCCATTATATCTCTAATTGAGTTGGTGCTTCGTGTAACAACAGAATTCTTGGAGTTAACAAACACACACTCACTCCTTTAGTATCCGAATCCCTTTTTATGACGCTGACCCAATGGCCTATCACCAGACCCATCACTTTTTACACCTCTACTAGTAATACGTCTTAAGAACCTATCTAATTTTTCCTTTGCCCATATTATACACGTATAATAGGAACAAATGTCAGAAATTTAATACGAAAATCCTCTAATGTCTATGTATCCACGATCGTGCTTGTAAATCATATGTATGATGTATGAGTTTTTTTGTTAAAAGTTAATCGATAAGTATATTATAGTAAAGTAATGAACATAGTTAGATATATTATTTTTCTGTAAAACAATGCATCATACCACAGTACCTCCTGCAATCATGTAGGATGTAAAGCAAATAAAAGTTTATACATATAGCCATAAAGTCGTATTACAGTAATATTACATAATAATATGACACAGTGTATTTATATTCATAACTCTTATTGATATTTATACAATTATTATCACAGACCAACAGAACGATCATAATGTTTAATATTATGAGAATGTGAAGGAATGTAAGGGCATTGGGTTGGTGAACAAAGCAAGTTTAGTAGGTATATGTGCATACCTATATATTCATTTTCAAATAAGTACCTAGCACAGTTATTGTAACATATACTTTTATATATTTCAACATTCATATTTATAGGTATGAGCATTTCATCCCGTGCCTATGTAAAGATAGAAAAGTTTTTATTTATTATAAGCATTTTTTGATGGGTACTGGAGCTGTTGATAATAATGTATTGAACTGATTGGATGCAGTGGCATATTACCTGTACCTATGTACACATAACTTGTGCTTCTGTACACGTCTTTAAATGAGGAAAAGGAAGCTGAGTTTACCAGGGACTCTTTTGACCACAGAAGACCACCCAAGGTAACGTCAATTTACATGACCTGAATGTGCAATTAAAACAATGTAATGTTCTAAAACCAGATAGCTCCTGTTCTTCCTAACTGGACACACATGCAGAACCCATTAGTCTCATCGATAACTTCATCATGCGTGAGCTGCTTATAACTTGCTCAACTCTAATCTTAATCTCTAACACATTATACAATTTCACAGCACTTCATTCTAACTACTGTATTAAACCAATACAATTTTCATATTCAACGCATCTACTTCCAGTAGCTGTCAATAAGGAAAAACATTACATTTTACATAATATAAAATAGTATGTCTATGATACATGTCTTGGCACCTTTACAATATCACAATTTCATTTCATGTGCCTCCTGTATCTATGCAAGCTAAGAAAATATATTTTAAATATTGTTTACAAAATCTGGAATCATATCGTACATTGAATATATAGTATGGAGATTTGTGTATTCTAATATAGCAAAACAATTACTCTGTGCTGCATTTAATTTATAATGTAATTTGTTGGCCCAATTTCTTTTTGATTCAGAAAAAAATTGTGGAAGAATGAGTTAACAGAATTATATGTAAATATCAGTGCGTGGAAGTATGTATTTTTTAACAAAATGGACGAGACCTATATACACGCGCTACAATGCAGATAGATTTTTTCAGATGAATAAAATCTTATTATTTAGATTTAGATGGATGCCCGCCAGCTCAGAATATGTAATAATTTCAATCAGGTTATATATACTTGTAAAGTGTAAATCGATCACTATGCAATTGAAAAAAGTTTGCTTCTGAACACACGTAATACAGAAGTGGATTAAAACCAGCGGAGCCATAACTGCATCTGTTCGTTATAAAGTGATACATTGTGAGTATAAATTTGAAGAAAACCACTTTATATGTTTAGAGCTGCTGTAGACTGCACAAGAGATGATTCTGTGAAATGTTTTTTCAGTGGATTTATTTACAACCAAATTAAGCTTAAGCTTCTTGAATTAAACCTTTAACCTCCATGGAGAGTGGATAAAAAATGAGATGGTAAACACTAAACTAAATAACCTTTCACGCTGAGCGTAGCTACTGTTTTCTATTAAAGCAGCCACTCCTGCATAAAAGTCTCATTTCATTTATTTCTCTTATTTATTTCATTTCATCCAGTCTCGCATATTATAATGTAGTTCACTAGGAATAACATGCATTTTATACTAGGATTCTATAATCACAAGGGAATTTCTTCTCATCAGGTACACACTCTACACACACACTTACTACAAGACATACATAACCTGTGCGGCTAATAATATCCATCTCTCTACAGTATACTCTAACTACCACACACAGCTAATACGCAATTTCATGCCTAGCTTTAGAATCAACTCTGCTCTTCATACAATTTCCCAATAAAGTCTTCAGAGAGATAACGAAGATACATATAAAACTACGTTATTATATTTTTAGACTTCACAGCGGATGAGCGTTCACTTGCACTTTAAATGAGAAGTACTTCTCCCTTGGCTACTGTTCTATGATTAAATAATAGGTCCTCTATAAGGAGGGTCCGGTTGCAGCTAAAGCTTTACACATAATTGACACGTACCCCAAGAAACAAGTATTATAAAAATACACAATACTACGTGCACGTTCCTCGTAACAACTAAAACATTGTTTTCCTACTATATACTATTTACTACTAAATTATACAGGCATACCTTTACCTGTAACATGGAGTGTTGTTTTTATTGGAGTGGAATCCAAGAATATTTGTATATATGTACGTTGAAACATATATTTTGTTCATAATATATAGTTAGCTCTATTGTACATTCATACTAGGGGAAAGTAAGATTCACTTTTTCTTTTGTAAATATACATAAATAGTACACAGAGGTTACTGATTTTTTTTCATATGACTTCAGAACATGAACCTGAACCAGAGTATAGCTAATAAGCTGTAGTGTACTACGTATTAGTTGCAAATGTGTGGTAATGTGTTTGTTAGGTAAAAATACTTTTTAGAAGTTGGTGTGATTAGTGAAATTTTAGAATTCCATTCAGGTAGACAAAGAACCACAGAAGCATAGCATTATATTATCCAGGCAGATGAGTTTTTTTCAGTAGGGTTGTTGTGTCTAATAACGTTTAACTGTGAGATTCTTCAGATGTAATGTAGACTGCTTATTTATAACATGTATAAATAATTTAAGTTGAATTTATTATTGATTGCATTTTATGTTTTTAAAGCTGGGACTCCGTGGCTTCCTTCTTCTCTTCAGCTAAACTGAAAGCGATTTTTGATTTCATATATGGACATAGCACTTGCATGATTAGACCAAGAAGATAACAAATCATTTTCTGTCGAAAAAAACCTTGAATACTCACAGTGCATTGTAGAGAAGCATATAAAAACAACTGAGTGAGTAAGAACGAGAATATTACAATGCTATATAGTATAGTATTAGAATATAGCTTGGATTGGATTATATTATACACAATATATTGTGTAGGTATCATATTTTACAGATACAACAAATATTGTACCTCGAAAACTCTATTACTTTGTCTACGTTTTTTCTCTCTCGCTTTCCATTTCATTTGGTAAAATTCTTCATTGATTTCTTACTTCCATTTTCCCATTAGGTATAATTAATATATTATAAATTATAATAGAATGAATTATAATTTATAATAATATTATCATTTATTACCTATCATCATGGTATGAAGTTTTGATGCTATTGTGACAAAACAGAAAGTATTACTTATGAATATTAACAAATATTTTTATTTCGTTTATCGCTTATGATTCGCTTATCCGACAGATGACTAAGATCTTCATGATAGTTTGGGGTCATTAATAATAAATGCTACTCATGAATGTCAATTGTAACAAAAATGGAGTAGCTGTGTACAAAATTTCATGTCAAAGGTAAATATATACTATGATGAAGGCTGATGATGAAGAAATTGACCAAATAAATAAATCTATGAAATAAAAGTAGACCAACCAAAGCGTCTCATTGCGGGAATTGAGGACTACTGACTTAAATTCGCTTAAAAGAAATGTCAAATATGTGTATAAGTTTGTTTGAAAATTAAAACTACGAAAACTTTGATATCCCATTCCCATTCCGATGGTTCGTTTTTGTATACGAATATTTTTAGCACTAACAATGCATGTAAATACTTTGTTTCAAACAGACGGGGACTGATCGCTTATTGTGGCATGATGTTCCTGAGAGAAGTATGCATATAACTCAAAGAATAAAATATAAAATACCTTACATAAGCACTCATTCTAAACTCATGTTATTTGTTGAGACATCTGTAGCTGCGGTTTCGTCCATGAGAATGGAAATTTTTATACATTCTGTTTCTAATTTTTATTATAATGTTACTATAGCATAATTGAATTAGTGGAATCTGAATATTACTTGAGCTTACATAATATAATGAGTTTTTTTATTTCGATCTCATGAATTGAGATAAATCAATGGGAAACATTTCATGCTACTTAAAAAACTGATAATGAAAAACATCTTTTTTGATATAAATATTAATAGATGCAAATTATTTTTGTTTTCAGACAATATCGACAATAATAATTATTGTCGATATTATCGATACAACATAATGATGAGTAATTCGGATGTTGGTCAAATAACAGCACCTGCATGTAATAAAAATCTTAAAGAAAGGATGGGATATAAATTCCATATAAATAATACTCGTTAAATTACTCTTTATACCATTGTCTGACAAATCAAATAAGTGTCGATGTGCAATGCTGCCAACGTGACGCTAATAAAATTGCAATATGACACCAATACTAATTTGTTATTGTCTATACAGTCTGAAGTCTGATGTTGTCTCATTGGGTTAAATGAAGCTACTTTACACTACATACAAGTTGACTGACGTCAAAATGTTACATAATGGTTAGAATGGTTACACACTTCTTAAATGTAACTCTCTACATTTATAAATTCAATTTAAATAGCACATTGATAGACAATAATGTCTACTACAATGATGCAATCGTCGACTTCAGATTGTAAAAAGCCCATTAAAATTTATTGCTGATTTATCGTCTCCTGGAAAAAGTCATATAACTTATAATGTTATTTTTCTCAGCATGACTGAGTGAAGATTGTAACTGTTATGCCTAAAGGTAGCCATTGTGTTAAACAATAAAACAAACGTTCATAATTATCAATATTCTGTATCGTACTAACTTAAAACCTATATTATGCATTTGACTCACATTAAAATGTGTTCTAGATGGTACTGTTCTTATTCTGAGAATATCCTACCCTACTAATGTTATAAACTACTGGTATTGAAGGATATATTACATGGGTAAAATATTGCGTCTGGAAAAGTAGGCATCCTTCTTGCAATAATTGTACAGCAAACTATATTTCAAATAGTTAGAGACTGGAGTTTGATCAAGTTATAATTTCAAATCAAACTGTTGCTGAGTTGTCGCAAAAACTTTGCCAAAAACTACGATTAGAAATTATTTCTCCTGATAAAAAACAAATATGGCGAGCACATCGACTTCAAAAAATGTAAGTGAATCTAATACTTTTGTGCCCGCATTAACTTGTCACTGTAAAATCAAATAGTGTAGATTGCGCGTAGGAACCCCTAAGTGTGATTCTTTCCATCAACGTTCTGGATGCTTCATCATACCTGGACAGTACCTACTATGATTTTTAACATTTTGTTAACTTTCAATATGTTTTTGAACAGGCAACCGAGGAAACTGACATATCGAAGGAGTGCGTTCGTGTATACAAACGAAACGTAATCATGTATGCTGTTATGATTTTGGATTCGATTGAAGGGAAGAATGGCAAAGAAATACATGAGTATGAAGTGCAAGATGTATTTTTCAAATACCTTCAAATGAACAACGGTTTAATACGGAAAGAATTGACTCCGTTGCACCACAACAACTCTATTGTTTGCCAAGAAAAGCTTACAGCTATATGGGGTCATTATATCTTTTTGGTCATGACAATTCGACACCCCATATATACTCCAACTTCGATTATGTTGGATGGAAGAAATAGAAAAATTCCTGCTCGAATCCCCTTCTGCGGAATCACAAAGCGTTGTCGCGAAATCAGTGACGAGCTTAACAAAATTGCAACCGATTTGCTTGCTGTTGTCACAGATGCAATTAGCATTTCATGCGGTAAGACAATCGAAATTTTAATGATTTCATTGAATACTTTTTACAGTAATTTTTACAATACACTTCTTTACCAACAACAAAGTTATAATTCATAATATAATATATAAAGTTCATAAACATATTTCCTGAAGTCGTAAGGGATAATCTTTACAGCAAAAAATTCCACTGGCCTGGTACATTATAAAATACAGATTACATATGTATATATATAGATAATGTATACAGAGAGTGTTAAGTGTTTCAGTGGTTTCAGTTCCAGCTTCATGCAGAAACATCTACATAATATTTTTTTTCAATTTCATGTTAATTTTCTAACAAATGGTGTGTCATAAAGTGGCCCTTACAACACTTTAAATATTGTCCTTTTGACAAAATCGTTTTTACGGGAAAATAGTGTTTGTCTTTTGTAAAAAGCGTTAGAACTAATATTTGCCAGACTTTTTACAGTTTTATGATACACCATTCATTAGAGAATTGACCTTGTAATGAAATGACGACATTCAGTGACAAAAATATGTACAAAAATGCAGTATTTGTGAAAATCATGAAAAATTGAAATATCAATATTGAAATGAAATATTGAAGTATATTATGAAATATTAAACTATCCACCAGTATTATTTGTTACTCAACTGAATGTGAGTAAGTCTATAAGTAAGGCCATTCCGAAAAAATGGGGTCAATTTATATCAAAACCACAAAAAAATGGGTGAAATTCGCGCATCGATCGAATTTTTTTTGTCGATGTCGATTTTTTGTCTTTTTATAACCACAATAATCTATTATGGGGGTGCATGTGCACCCAGTGCACCCCCTAGCTACGTGCCTGATCCTTAGTAGAATCCTTTAATGCATATAATATTTTTCCAGGTATATTGAAGTACATGATCGCTTTCTCCGGATGGATAGCACTGCTACATGATGTTCAGCAATACAACAACTACGATACTTTCGTTTCATCTATCGACAAATGGTATGATTTGAAGAGGGCAGCAGAACTGTACATGTTACTTGATCAAGAGAAGCACCAAGCACAGTTTGAATGGCCTGGTTGCGTTGCATGGTTAGCTACCATGGACTGTGTAACTGTGTCTCAACGTCGAGACATTAACCGCCGACAGTTGTTTGACAGCCTTCCCAAAAGGCTCCTAAAAGCACAAACCAGGCGTTGAAAAATGCAGGGTTTTTGGGGCTTTTAGCCAATTTTGTTTAATAAATTGAGTGTGTTAATGCTTTGTAGGATTTTATAAATTAATAATTGAGTATCCTAAAAATGTTATTTTACTACATACAACTACATGGGTTGTATACACGGCTGTATCAAGAAATCAATTTCGGGGAGAGCAAAGTTTTATGGGATTTCAGGGGAGGCATTGCCCCCTAGCCCACCCCCTGAATACGGCTATTGTTGTATACAATTGACAATGTAATGTTTTTAAGATTATACCTATATAAATATGAGAGCTATTTCATAATCTAGATTTGCATACACCTTATGAATTTTGATTTGTGAGCGAATTTTATAAGATGAATAAGCCAATAAATTGTGTTTTTATTTAGTTTTTGAGTATGGGGCTTTATCTTACAAATATAACTCTTAACATAATATAGAATTCAACTGAAGCAGCACTAAATTATATCATATTATTATAATTATAATACAATATATTATATATAATACAATAATTCACTCCAGGTACTTAAAAAAGACCTTTGAAAGCTACTGCCTATTTATCATTTCCTGGAAAGTGACAGCTCATGTCATTCTTCTGATGCCTAATCGAAGATTGTAACTGTTATAGAGGTCGTGAATATAATATGGCGTCTGCACTTTAAGGGAGTCCAGGAAAATGTGACAAAAACGAACAGGGGGAGGTGGTCCAGCGTTTATGACGTCTGCACCAATAATGCAAATTTGATGCATTCTAGGCTGATTTTGGAGCCAAATCAGCTAAATTGAGCAATTGTATTCCATACAATGATGAAAGATGAACATAATATATTATTATCTTTCTTTAAAGTGAACTTCATCTAGCTTTCGTCCAACCAATGAATTCATTTAGTAAAAATTAATGCATTCCTGGAAACATAAAGAAACTGCGACTATCAAATAATTGCGGTCGCTTATAGTAGTTCTTGTATAGTAGTTATCTTCTTTTGTTCATGTGATAGTTTAGCGAAGTTTCATCTACCACAATTACTGTAAAAAAATGGTATGGTAAACATTTTCAATTTTTCAGAACTCTCTGCGGCTCCCAGACCTATATCGCACCTGAAGTGCTCAATCAAAAGGGATAATTTTTCCGTAACATTTTCGTATAATGTAATGTGGTCTCATGTCTCATCTCTCTACCCTCTACCCTAGTTTAACGAGGAACTCTATATTATGTTTTGGTGTGTTGGGTGGAGACGTGGAGAATGTATTAAATAAATAGCATAGGCTAGCACTAGCATAGGCCTGTTACCCCATAATATTTTAATTTTAGTAACTAACGTTTTCAAGAGTAGGCTGAGCCATCTGCTGATAGTAATACTGAGGAACTTGAATTTGTACATATTCATACTTTTGGCGGAAATGTATATTGTGAATTCTGAGGGTTTTACGAGGATTGACGTGTAACATAGCATAACTCCAGTCCAGTGCAATAGAATTTGTTTAGGACAAGACAATAAACGTCAGTAATTTGTATGTGTAGGTTTATCATACGAATACGTCAACAAGTTAGTTTATGACATGGTCATTTCATTTTTGACATTTGATACATCCAGTAATTACAAGCTGACATAAAATTGCGAGAAAGTAGGGTTGATGGTGTGAATTTAAACTTTCATTTCGACTTTCATTTAAAAATACTAGGTCAAGTAGGTAAAGTTAAACATTTTTAGCTAGTAATTTGTCCATTTGAATCCCTGCTATAATTTCTTTCTTACTTAACAATTGCCAATTACTTTTTGATCATCTATTTATTTGCTATTCATTGCCTTCAATACTTCAATTCAGTTGTTGAACACAAGTGACAAGACAAGATTGAGTGCCAAATAATAGCAACCGATAAAACCATTTCATTTCCCTTTTTATAATATGTAATCGTGGATTTAAAGGTTGATAATTAAAAGATTGCCAATTCGCTAATTGGGTCTAAAACATTGTACATCTGACATAATATTTATTTTATATTTTTAATTATTTGTCTTAGAATGGGGTCGCGAAATTACAGAGGAGGTGGAAAACCATCAATGAATCAAAGTAATATTTTTAATTTTGTATTTTCATATATATATTAAAATGATTGTTTTATTATATACTTCTAAAGAGAATGACATTTTATGTTTTTTCCAATTTTAAATTAGTGGAATTTAGAAACATTCAATAGTTGTCTTATTTGTTTACTTTTTTAGATGCTGATCTTTTAGAGAACATGAACCAAACTATGGCTGAAAGTTTATCATCTAAAGTAGGACAGCTCAAAAGTGTAAGTTCATTTCTCACTTGACTATTTGTCGCATTAAGTCTAAAAGCAACAAAGAAAGACAAAACTAAGTGTCTAGTATGCTTAATTTTGCTGTTTGTACTATTAACATTTTTGAATTAAAATTGTAAGTTATCCTTATTACCTAACATTTCTGTCAGGTGTTGAAGTAGCGAAGGTGTTATATAATCCTATTAAAAACTATTACACGTTTATGCCTTTCTGTTACCAGTTTCGGATATTTTTTGGCATTGATGCACAATTACACAGTGTAGTAGTCAGTAAGTGTTTCTGCGGTTTGCATTTAGTATGAGCGTGTAAATTTCTTAACAGAAATAAATTTTAATTCTCCAGTATGTCAATGAGTGCACAACTAAATATTAACATCGGTTGCGTAATACATTAGTGCCCCTTTTTAATCAATAAATTACACAAAACCTTTTTAAATACTACAGTAATAAATAATTAAATATAAAATATATAAATAAATAAAGCACAAGTCCAATACTCTAACCAAGGAACTATTGTAAGCTACACGTATATAATGTGTAATTAACGTTATAATCCCAGTAAATTCTCAGCACCAATAATTATGTCACTCATTATCTAAATAATGTTTTGTTGTGTTTAAGAAGAAGTAATATCAGTCAGTTGTTTTGTCATGATGATGTGTTGTATTTTATTTTAACTAACTAACTAAATAGTTATTTAAAAGTCGCATGTTATTGATTTTATATTTCAGTTGGCCATTGATCTTGACTCAGAAGCCCGGGATCACCTACCATTATTAGATGGAGTTGACGATAGTATGGAAACAGGTTCTGGACGGCTTGGTAACAGTTCTGGAAGGCTGAGGAATGTCGGTCGAGGTCGTATGTCTGGAAGAAAATTGACTTGTTTTGTAGGGCTTTCAGTCACCACTGTCATGATTGTAATCTACTACATTCTTCTACCGATGGCTTGGAAGTGATTTAGTTAACACAGAGAAAACTCTTGCTGGAAGCATCGATTTCTTCCTCCAAATAAAATATGAGTGAATGAAAAACAATAGCGAAATTGTGAATGATAAAATCATCGATAAGAATGAATAACTATTAGGAATGTTAGAGTGATATAAATTATAGAAGACACCGACGAGTCTACATAAGGGGGACCCCAAAGAATGAATGGTATAACCCATCAAATTGAACTGATCCGAACGGCCCATTAAGTATTTCATGTGATGAGCCCAAGGCAGAGCAAACACTGCTACAATATTTGTAATTATTTCTGATTTTTGCATAACTTCCACAAGAGGTGTAGCAAGTAGCTGATATCCCTGGAAATACAAACAAATCTTTACTAAGTACACAATTCAATTTTTAAAATGCTAGTAATTATGCGTAATTATTAACTTAATTTACACCACGGTAGATACAAATGTTATCATTTAAATTATTTAAACGATTTTACACATAAAGTTTACACTAAATTAAATATTGACAACCAATTCGTTGCCATTAAACAACTTTGGACCAAATGGTCAGTGTCAAAATCCACTGGTTCAAAGAAGTTTTAGCCTCTGAAAATTAATTTCTAATAATCTTAGGTCTATTAAAGTTGCCAATATTGAGTGACTTGAGAGCACTCGAAACCAGTGGCTGAGGACCCTGAATTTGGTCGTGGGTATAAGTTAATAATTCGACCTCAGTTAAAAACTAGGTTAATCAGGTTTTTGTGTTTGATCAACTGCCGAATTTCTAAACTTGTTCTTTTAAACTAATAAACTGGCAGGTTAAAATTCCTACAACTTTTGTATCTTTAAAAATGGGCAAAAAATTATCTAGTATATATATATATATAATTATGTAGTAGGTAGGTATTAATAAATTGTACAAATTTTAGAAAACCTACATTAAAAATTAACATAATACACAGGCTAAATATATACCTTATTGTTTGTGTATTATTACAAAGCAAAAATTTTAATGGTAAGAAATTTAAAACTATAATAATATGTCGTCATGTTAAGATTGATAAAGGAATCAATGTAATAAGAAATGTTTGAAATAGCATGCAAATGACTGAGGAATGAAGTATACTAGTTTACCAAATAGATTTAAACTTTTTGTACAGATTTGTGTACAAATTAATATTATCAAAACAATGTATCATAAATAGTTTAGATAAAAACGACTACAAAATATAAAGCTGAGCAACCAATATTATCGGTTTTACAGATAATATATTTAATAGTTATAGAGTCATCTCTGAAAATGTTTGTATGAATATTTATCAAACGTGATAATTGAATACCAAATATTTTCTTTATTGTTGTAAAAATAAAAATGTGTCTAAATATTTGAAACTGCATAAAATGCTTGAAGATAATAATGTGGCACTTATCTACACGATATTGTCAGATAATTGTTAAGGCGGTGTTCTTTACTTTTGAAAGCGAGCGTAGTGTTGCCAAGATTCTGACAGTAATGGATTAGAAATGTTATAAAAATTTTGTTGAACCTACTTCTGTAATTACATGTAAATAGCTAAAGATCTGAGAAAAGATTTTAAAATGCAGATATAGTTAATAGTTATATCTTTCATAATTCATGTTTACTAACAATAAAGAATGAATGTACTGTTGATGATAACATGCTATCGTTCAAATATTTCTTCCAATTATCTTACCATGGTAAATATCCTGCATTAGTAGCAGTCACATCCATATATCATGCATTATAAATAAATAAATTGTCATCATAAAAATTTATACGAATAAATGAAACGAAAATTTCAAGAGGAGCATCTCAAACTCAAAGTATTAATTAAAAATTGTCATCACCAAATTCTCAAATGCAATGGAATCATCCTAGTGAGAAAATAGGTTATATTCGTAAATAGTATTTCCTACCTTTAAAGTTTCAGGTGAGTTGACAAGCATACTACGACCAAAATCGGCGTCGGCAATGAATGTATCGATGTCGATCAGGCCTTGTTTGAAAAGTTCTGTGCATATAACCGTTGTTTCAGAAAAGACACGACCCAATAAAGCTCCACAACCTCCGAAAGTTCCTACAAAGCAGGGACCAGTGCAAGCAGCGGGTACAGCCCCCAAAGGAAGTCGTCCAAGAACCAATACACACATTGCACAGCCCGTGCTGGATCCAATACAAGATCCAACAAAAGGTTTAGCAGCCTTAAGAATTTGACGTAATTCAGGAAGTTTCGTTGCTGCTGCTGGGGGTGCGGGGGCTGGAGCACTTGCAGGTGTACTTGACGGTTCGTTACCTGTGTCCAGTCGTCTAAATTAATATGCAAAATGTATTATTCTCTCCTAAAACTAAAAATCGCCATAACTTCCTATCTTAAATTCTTATATTGTGTTATTCTTACGTTGTTAAGTAAGAATTGTAACCCGACGCAGGTGCTTCTGTGGCTGGTGCTTGATAAGCTTGATAATCTGACGGGGGTGGAGGAGGGGGTGGAGCTTGATAATAGTTTGTACTTTGTGAGTCGTCTCGAGGAATGGTCCATCTATTATTTTGAGGGTCCCATGAGTCACTGTAAGTGTCTTGTCTTCTATTGATGCGCTGATTATTGTTATTATTGTTATAAGTATTATAGCTGGAATATTGAGTTTGAGAACCGGAACTTCTTTTTTGGCGCAGTCTGAATTTGGACCTGAAACATCGTATCGGATCACTGAATTTTCCTCCAGGCGTGCATGCAATTTGAAGGGTGCTTGTATAGCTGTGGTCCTCATCGATTTCTTCTGTTTTTTCTTGCTTTGTGTCATTCTTTTCGTAACTTACATTTTGTTTGCTTTGTGTGCACAAAAAATTTATGCCAAATCCGTGGTGATTCGGTAGCAGCAAATTCTCCGGTAAATTACCTTCTTTGAACATATACGTGTATGACATTTGATTAAAAGGGTCGTGTGTTAAAATATCTAATGTGTGTTCGCTACAACCGACATTCTCCGTGCTTTTATTAGCCAAATAAAGTAAATCTTTTTTGGTAATTAGTGAAGATTTGGCGACATCATAATCTGTGATCAAATGCTGACCCTCAATTGTTCGTAGCATTGTGATGACATCTTCCAGGATCCATGTGGAGGGTTGAAGTAGAGCTACAGAAGGAGAAGACAAGTCAGGAACCGCAGATACACCAAAGTATAAACCTTCACGTCTAAATCCATTTGAGTCAAATCCAATTTCTCCTGAAAGACCAATCATTGGCAGACGAAGTTGAGACTTCACGTAATTACGAGCAATCCATGCAGCATCGTAAGCGAGAACTCCGGCCAAAATTCGGGGACTTGCACCTGCAAATAAAGCACAAATTTGAAGTCAATGGTGTTAGTAGTTCCAATTTACTTGCTAAGTTTCATTCTCTTTATCCGACAAAATATGAGGCAATGAACACGTCTGATAGCACAGCATCAATACAAAAAATAGAAATGAGGCAACTTGAGACAAACTGTTCATTCGCTTCATTTACAACAAGAAGACAATTTTTGCACAAAGGCATAATACTAAATGGAATAAAGTGACACATCACATTTTGGTTGTACACTGTAAATCTATAATTGCATAGTAGTTTATCCTTTAGGTACAATAAGCGGACCAGTTGAATAACTTTGGAAACCGAATATCTATATTAAATTGATGAATGGCCTACTATTCCAAAAGTAGGTTCTCGTTCTCCATTATCTAAAAATAAGCTATGATAATAAAGTGTACACTTAATACATACATTACAAGTTGAAGGTTTCAACGGAATTTACTTGCATAAGTCTTGTTCATAACTATAATTTTATTCCTTGAAATTATGACTAGTTTGATGTTTGTTGTGTGTAAGCCACAACCATCATCATTATGACGGGGGAACCGTTGTTTTCATACTTAGCACATGATACTAACCGGTTGCCTTTCTTATTATAATTCATACGACCAACTAACAATGTCATGTAAATGCTTCTACAGACATTTTATTTACTATTAGTATATTGTAGTGTAACCGATATCATTATTAGCATTATTCACCCTTTTTACGTTTAGTAATGTGTACCACACTAAACAAGAATTAGACACCGTTTCGTTTGTACATGCTTAACCTCTAATTATCCACTAATCACTTCACTCATCTTTAAGTACTGTCCCACTATTCCAGTCCTTGTTAATAAAATTCATTGTAAAACACAAGAACCTAAGTGTGGAAAAGTAAATCCTACATACAGTCAAAACCATAATAATTAGCCTATGAGATTGTATTGTAACAGTTACTTCTTGAAGTACATGTGATACTTCAGTTCAATTTAAGATTGTAGTAAAGTAATGTCTCATAACTGTCATAACTCACTCAGGTAAAAGCAACAGACAACGTGTAACAGTCTCAATGTTTTTCTATCCGGTGCATTTAAACTATTTAAGAAGTAGGGTTTATTTTTTAGGAACGTAAAAGTGTACTTTTACGTTCCTAGTAATTATCTGTACACCCAATCGCTACACATTGGGTAAAATGACACAAATACTGCAATTGCAACAATAAAAAATTGACAAATAAAAGGTAATTAACAAAAACTAAGTAAAAATCTTTTTGTTAGAGAATTATGTTAAACGTCTCATGCTCCATTTTGTCTGTTGTCTCACTTTTAAGTCACACTTTCATACTCAAGTGTAAAATACACATTATTATTTATTCTCTACTAAAACTAAGCTTTACTGCAGTAAAAATGAAAGGTTTGACTAAATTATTTTACCTGTGTACGAAGTAATTTCTCTGAGTGCACGCCTCCGACCTGGATTATCCCATCCCCTGGCCCCTACAAACTGAATTGTGTATAAGCCAAAAAAGTGTGGTTGCTTTTCAGTCTCGTTGAAACTGTCGTTTTGATTTGTATTTGTTCGACTATCTCGGTTAATAGGTTGAGACTCTGTATTTGATTGTTCTGTCGGAGACTGTCTTGATGTTACATTTTCACTGTTTGTGGCATTCATGTGAGAATCATACGCCCATTCTTCATGTTGAAGAATATCCGGAGAAAACCATCCCATTTGAACATGATTTTGTTGTGCAACGATTTTCATTGCTAGCCGACTTCCTTGTACGGCCAATAATAAAATGCCAATATTAGAATTTCCCATGGATGGCTGAGTTGCATTATGACTTGTTGACATAAAGTTATAATTAATCTCATTATTGATGTTGTTGCTATTATGCATGTGTATCTTGTCGACATTGAAACTGGCTGATTGATTTAGAATGTCTTTGAAGATTTTAATATTGTCCGGATTGTCCATGAACACCGGTTGTGTAAAGAAAATAGGATTGGGTCTGTGGTAGCCTGCTTCTAAGAAGTTGTTGAGAAACTGCATTTGACTGGCATCGTCAAGGACAGGAATCAGACTACGAATTCCAACTTTTTCCACTCGGTTTAAAAGTACAATGCTAATAGCCCTATGACTCATTTGTAAACTAAGAACATTGACAGATTTCGGGTACATTGTTCGTTGAACGATTCGGGGAGTTATGATTTTTAAGGGTTTTCTCTTAGCCATAGGGTTTTCCTTCGTTGCAGTTAATATAATCCCATCATACACTTTTGAAAATTCACCAAGCATATTATTTGAGAGTAAAGAAACGATTGAAGTTGTCCCATTATTGTATATCCAATTAGCACTTGTTACCAAAGGGGACTTTTCGTCAACAGGCTTGATGCTGGCAAGATCCATGAAATGAGGATCTAAATCATCTTCATCCAAATCCCTTAGAGATATAAACACAGATTTTAACAGTTCTAACTGAAACTCACTGTCAACACCAGAAGAATCGTACAAAATGGCAATTTTCGAAAGATGACTTTCTACACTTGGAGACGGAGGGAGTGAATTTTGTATGTGTTCTCCTTCATTATTATTTAATACATTGACAAGCTGTTTATCAGAATCACTAGTGTTGAAATTAACTTGGTGAAATTGTGTTGCACTAAATTTTCGAACTGTGCATTCATTTTGACGAGGAACAAATGTTAAGAGTAATAAACTCATGCACACAAAATATCTCTTCATGATTCGAACTTATCCCAAATATTTTAAACACTAAATTGTTTTTCACAGATGCTTCAATTCAAATTTTTTGGAAATGTCTCAAATAATTAGTCCATTGCATTTGTACAAAAACAGAAAGAAATGTAAAAAAATGTTTGTGTGGTGATACGGAGGTGTAACTGTCAGTAACCTTGTTGGAGATATATCGGTCAGTTTGAGGGTCAGTTCGTTTTATTTAATGTATTAGCTTTTTCCTGTGTTGCTATTTCTTTTTCTTTCCGACTGAGATTTTAGTTGGTCGGTAGCAATGCATAAAGTTATTACGGGACTGGAGCCCGATACTCACATCCTTTGCTTTTATATATGCCACTTTAAGAACCGCTACATTCTACATTGTTATTAGTAGGTAGTAAATGTCTACCCATTTCATTACCATTTCATATAGGCAAATAATGAGGTGTCTCAATTCTCAATCTACTGTCTATGAATATTACATTAAATATCTTTGTATTTAACCAGAGTGGAAGATGTCCACCGTGTGTAGGATCTGCGAGAGAATGTTTGTAATGTTATACTACACCATAATGCACAAATTGACACATAAAATTATGCCCTTCTTCCCAATCGTAAACTTATACATAAATGTATCGCACATGCACCGTAATTTGCTTAGTCACAAACTAATATAAACCAGTTCAAATGAGCATGTAAATATGTGAGGTAGGTAGGCCGTGTTTTCTAACAGAACACTATTACTGATTTCATTTGCCTTCACCTTCATCATCTTTGTCAAATTTCATTTTATTCTGAAATACCTTTTATTTCTCCTCGTGTGAGACAAACCAATTCCTTTTGAGAACGGCCTAAGATAATAAACCCTTATGTTTACACATAATAATATTATTATTATCTACTCATACCTAATATATTACTGTAGGTATTCACTTCACATGATCATATGTTATGTGAATGTACATCGTATTCAGTATGAAAATGTAGAGCAAGTGTGCCTATCAATTTCTTCATTTCCCTTAGTTGTTAGTCCAATTCATTCTGTACTTATATCCCTCTTTTCAAAATTTCTCAATGTAGAAGTATAAGAAAATCTCCATCTACTTGTGATATTTTCTTGGTATGTATGCTTTTGTCGGTTATATACTACAAACAGTCCTTTATTAGTTTAACAAATGTACCTAATACGTTTAAAATCTATACAAAATATTATAGTGCAATACAATTCTAACTTCGGCCGTGATCTTTCTTTTGAGACAGGATAACCTGGTGCTGAAGGGCAAATGCAGTTGAGCAAAGGCTAACAGCGCCCATAATAACTGTAACAGAGTTACAGAAGTATTGAAGTAGGTACTTATATTATAAAGGGTTTTTTGTTTGCGCTCAGGTAACACCTTTCTTATTCTACTTTTCGTTGGATATGTGTGTGGTATCAGTCAACAATACCAATGAATGAGTTTAGCTTTACAAATATCCTGCAAGGTATTGTAGTATAAAAAGTAAAAATAGGGAAAATGAGACAAATACATTTTGAGTAAATATTTACATGAGTTGACCTAAAATCTTAAAAACGAAAATAATTAAGAGTGCGAAATTTGTTAATTTGCGCTACCTTAATATTGTAAAGCTTTTACACGTCTTAAATACATTTTTCTAACATTTTTTTGAATGGTGTAACTTCCTCCGACTTATTGTATTCTTCATGTTGTTAAAATAAAAATATTCGTTTTCAAACTCATTTTGTTCTCTTTAGTAGCGCACATAAGCGGCGGAACCCTTGGGAACATGGACATTATTAATGCATGTCCTCACAAAAATGACAGAATTTCGCTAATCATTTCTTCTAACATTAAATGTTTTATTAAAACCTACTTAAAAGTGCAGTCTAAAAGCTATTTTTAGTAAATTTTCTATTTGTTGGGTTGGTATTCAAATTCTAAGCCAGAAATAAGGGAAGAGGACAAAAACTACAATGATGCGAAATTCACTATAGCAGGAGATTTTGTTAAGTTAATTCACTTAAGGTGACTTTGAAGCATAGGTAAAAATATGGCTAGAAAAGCAATAACAAATCACAAATTCAAGCATTTTATTTTCATTAACAAGTATCCGGCTAATAGATATTTGATTTATTATTGCTTTTCTGGCCATATTTTTACATATAAGCTTTATGCTATAGAACTATAAGTTCCGTCCTCCAAAGCATCCTTAATACATATTTATAACATATCATGACCATGATGAAGTCATACTTAAAAGGTGTATTGTCTGATCTTATTAACACTCAAAAACTCATACTTGCTGAAGATTTAGTATTAAATTAATTTAGCCAATATTCATATAAAATATAGCATGGTGTTTTAGTAGAATGAGATTGTTTGTATGCAAACGCAAAATATGATAAATAGTGTAAACCGCTGTCAAACTGACAATCCTGGGCGTTGAAATGAGAAATACAGTAACTGAATCTACGAATAATTATACGCAATTCATCTTTCTTTATTGCAATATTGTGACCTTATGACCAATGAAGTTATCCCAAATAAAATTATTCTAAACGGTGCATACACCTCTAATTATGCGTATCATTCTATTCTAAAGATAGTATACTTGCAAGCAGCATTAATATTATGTTGGTAGTTATAGTATGTGAATTATATAAAATACTGTTAAGTTTATTTAATGTAAATTAATCCTTGTTCCAAGTTATACCTTCACAAAATAAGAACAGTAAAGCTTAGGTTACTCAAACAATTAAAAATATATTCCTATTAAGTACTGAATTAAACATTTCGATCTCCCAAAATTTATTTTACCAGTGACTTATTATATCTGGCGGGTACAATGATACAATAGACAAGATTTAAATAAACATTAAACTTTTACAGCACAAACACAAAACAAACGAATCTTTAAAGCTGGTGCATTACAATGCAATATTTATCTTACCACATGATATTCGTCCAACACATAATACAATATATACCTCCCTACATATAGTAACCGCTTGCTCTTTCTAAGGTACTCGATACATTCTTTTACATTAAGTGCTAGGTATTAACTACGTATTCAGTCCATTAATTGAGTTTAACAGTGGTAAGGTAAAGTAGTCATAGTTACAATACTTGTGGTTGCAAATTCAGTTTACAAATTAATGACTTGTAAATTAACAGTCAGTTAATATTATTTCCAATAAACAATGTTATGTATTATATAAATTATAAACCTATAGCTGCAAATCTACAATACGATTTGCATTTAGATATCTCCATTTTGCTAACATTTTCAAAAACAATTCTACATATCTTATTTTGCTAGTCGGAGTGTTTAGCTGCATATAGATGAAGGGAAAAAGAATAGAGACGATATATATATCGTTATTATATTAAGGGTTATCAATATCTACATCGTATCGAGAAGATGAAAAAGTTCAACAAGTTGAACTAGGTAATGTGCGTAGTTTAATTATTGAGAAATGTTCTATTTCGACTTAAGATCAAATTGTTCCAATTTGGTCTCTACTTTAGTCAAAAGTTTACGTATTATTTTTTTCGATGTAGGTAATTGTTCAGAAAATGATCCATTATTAGAAGGTGATTGCTCCGACTGTGAAATGCGTTGGTTGGATCCATACAGTCAATCGTCTAACCCATCAAGGGCCATACCAAGTTCTTCAAGGATAATGCCCATGGGTGTAGTTTTCAATGCAAGTTTCTCCTTAATATTGGCCAACTTATTTTTCACATTTCGTAGGCGAAGGGACGCATGAATAAAGATGGCTTTGAATATGGAAATACACACAATTAGGTACTTTTTAAAATTATGTTAGTTCTAAACAAGTCACAGCTCAATTGGACTAATGAATACTCAGATGTGAGAAAATGGAAAGGTAAACTGGTGTTGACAAAAGTGTGCTCTGGGACTAACATGACGGCTAACTATTTGGCAACGGACAGATCCAAATATTTTATGATTAAAATAGTGACATCATATCCCAGAGCTCATTATTAAGAACAAACTGATCCAATTCAGTATACGCTAGATCATACACTGAGTTGAGAGTATATACATCAATACCAATCGCCGCTTGAATATATTCTGGCTCCTTTCTGCTGCAAGGAAGGAATATGAAGGAGCAAAGGAACAATTTAGATTCATTTAAAAGAGGCGATTGGTTTGCACTCTTAACTCAGTGAATCATTCTGAGTACACTGAATAGGGCCAATTCATTGCAAGCACCTCAGCGTTAACAATTTAATAACTGTATAAAAATCAAACAAACGTAATGGTTTAAACAGGTTGCAAAATTGTACCTGAAATTGGCAGCAAGACTCCGAACAAAAAGACGAGTACAGATCCAAGAAGTGAAATTACGAGATAGCCTGCAACAAAGATAACAACCAGGCATGCCATAGGATGGTTTTTCTTAAAGTCCATTGCGATGCGCTGATTTTTTGTAAGATAGTTGTAAAGAGCAAAGAGACCAGCAACTACCACCATTCCAAGAAGCATTTGTGCAGGATTTGATATACTGCAAATAATAGATGCATTAGATTAGTCTTCACTTTTGCATTGCAATACATAATAATATAAGATTCGCTTAAAAAACTTTTAAGGTCTGGTTTGATGTTTTTGTGGATGTTTTTGAAAGGCTTCTAGATATACAAAATTGCGGCCAAAAAAGCACTAATAAATCAAATAGCTTTCAGTTAGAAACTTGTTTTTGAAAAAGTAATCATAGAATCTTGTGTAGTTGATTTTTCTCTACAATGATGTACTTTCAAATTTCAAATGAAAAATATGGAAGAAACCTTAGGCTTTTCAAAATTACAAATGCCTAAGGCTTCTACAGTTATATAATAATTTGTGTATATACATAAAATGAATATTTTGGATCTTGATTCGGACTGATAAGAGATTCAACAATACTTTTGCATGCTCTAAGTGTAGTTAATTGGGAAACAATTACTGTACTGACTGTTAAATTACACTTGAAATAAATGTGTACTATGAACTTCTACAACCTACCAACTATCAGACTTATAGCTGCAAACCCTGGTACCATGAAGCACCGCGATACCTACTGATAAAAAAAATCTGAACCGATATATGGTGTGACGTATAGTGTAATCCACCCCGCCACCCTCAGATGCATGGTGGGTTACACTACACTGCGATACCCCGTTCGTAAACTCCTGCAGATACCTCTTTGAACCGAATAGGCGTTTGGAGGTATCATCAGACTGTCGCCCCGCCAAAATCCCAAATGGAGGATAAAAGATAATATGTTTTCCCATTCCCTCAAAGTATAATATTTGCGTTATTCGCATGTGTAACTAACAACAGGGTTGAATTTTGACTATAGATAGACATAAACACTGTGATGCCTTAGTGGCGTACATATACTAAAATTGAAACATGAGCTTCGTGTAGAATTTTATGGACCATTTAGCCAGAACTAATAATATTTGCTTACATCAAACACGCATTTCTATTTGTTTACGCTTACATTTTAGATAATTTACAAAGACTAACTTACCCAACAATCAAAAAAATTATGATGGACATCAGAAAGTAGTTGCTTTGGTAGTAAACAAGGTTTTCTTTTACTCTTTTAGCCCATCTGTCCATATCAGAAAAATTTGGAGTTTGGAATCTTGCAGATTCCAAAAGGAAATCGTCAAGCGATCTCAAAGGTTCAACTTTAACTCCCTCCATCTAGATATAAAAATTGAAGAAAATTAACATTAATTTGACATTAAAAGGAAGCCACATACTACATAATGACTGATATTACATACTACATATTCGGACTGATTACGACTAATACATATTTTGACAAAAAATACTTAAAAATAGACGTAATACTAATTGATTGTGGCAGTTTGTGTTCACTTTAAGCTAAGTTTGACATATATTCATATATCAAAAAGTAATTCATTAAATATTTCCCATAATCTAATAGAATGAAGAATGAAAAATTAATAATAATCATTTGCAAACGGAAACGGATATTAGAGAAAGTAACAGAAGAATTATAATATTGTGCAATCCGTTATATATGCATTTATTGTTCTGTATGCAATTTGTCAAAAATCGATAGTCTAACCTCTAACATCCCATAGTCATTAGAACTGATGACAAGGATAACTGGAACAGGATAACTAGTAATTATAGACCTATTACATAATCTCACAGGACAGAGGATAACTAGTAAAGATCTATTACATATCTTTCAGAATAACTAGCAATTTTAGACCTATTATGTATTACATATCTTTCAGGATAACTAGTAGTTTTAGACCTATTACATATCTTTCAGGATAACTAGCAATTTTAGACCTATTAGTTATCTCTCTCCCTCACGCATGGATGTATATTGTATAAACAGGCAACCAGACTCGCTGATGCCTAAAGTTAATAAGTCCTTTTCTGATACCTGCTTTATTAAATTAATTATAAAATAGGATTTAAAAAAACAGAAAATCATGAAGTGTGCATTTTGATAAATACGTACTACAATTGTAATTAGTTAGATTAGACATTGGATCTTTCATACATCCTATAATCCTATTGATGATAGAATTTAGTAATTTAGGTAAATTAGCTGTGTAGACTGTGTACATGACTATGTCTCGTCATAGTGCATCCTATTTCTATCCATGACTCATACAGACAGTAGGTAGCTTATATCGTATCCATAGTATACCGTCAACTGTATACATTAAATGCGATAACTCCAGTGGCGGATCTACATATGGGTTTTACGGGTCCAAACCCGTAAACGGGGGTTATATCTCAGTTTACACTAGATAAAAATCAAAAATTAAAGTCACATTGAAGATTAACATAAATGATGCAAGTAGTCTATTTACAGATTTTGATATTATATCATATAATATTACAATTAACAATGCTACACTGCAGTCAACAGTGCGGTCAACCCTAGTCAAGTATAATAAATGATAAATAGTACTCAACCTTGATCTGGAGAAAATGGAAATTGAGAATATTAAATAATATTCATAATGTTAAATAAATGTCAATAAAGTCTTCCACTTTCAACCTACCTAACCCTAGGATGCTAGGATGTATGAAAAGGAAAAGGCTACTACAACCGTACAACCTAGAGTCAACATTACTATCGTTATACTTCAACATATGACATAACTAGGCTCGGTTGGTTTTCACTAGTAAATAGTCCACTTTGCAGGTTTCGACTAAAACTTTAAAGTGGAGCACATTCACATTATGAAACTCGTCTATAGATGATAGATAAAAGTACATATTATAATCATGAATCAATAATAAACAATAAATTCTGATATTGAATTTGTTTTACCTTGTCCGAACGAATTGATGAAGAAAACTTAAAAAACAAAAACCAACAACTATTTAATGTTTAAATCCGCAATTTTCGATTATAATTAGATTGTATGGTAAAGTTCTGTCTGTTGATTGGTGACAGACAGTAATCCGACTGCCAGACAAGTACAAAAAATTTGGACACTTTTCCAGCAGAATACATGAACTTGAATTACACGCCCTTGGCACTTTTCAATTTTGGAATGAAAGCCAGAGGACACTACATGTTTCATTTGCGTAGTATACAAACACGAAATTCCAATTTATTGCAACGAGTCTCTCTCTCTGTGCTACAACCATAGATGGGTAACATCACATCAATTTTGGTTTGGATATTCTGATATGTTTGGACACAATACCCCGAAAAATTAACAAATAAATGAGTTAATGCAAAATTTGATGTTTATGATCTGGATGTTGATATAAGATTTAATGTTTAAGATTTGATTTCAGAAAAAGTTGGATTTGATATTTGAGGTTTGATTTCAGAAATGGGTTGATGTGGGATTTGATGCTTGAGATTTAATTTCAGAAAGGAGATGATGTAGTATTTGATGTTTGGGATTTGATTTCAGAAAGGCGTTGGCGTTGTTGATGTTGGATTTGATATTTAAAGTCGAGTTCAGAAGAAAGGTATGTGATTTGATATTTGGAATTGAGTTCAGAAAGGAGTTGATGTGGAATGTGTTGTGCGGGAAACATTTAAAATGAGTTGATATGCTGTGATGAATAAGAAGTATACCCATCTCTGGTTACAAATCCACGACCAAAACTATTTACTACAACACGACAACACTACAAGCAATGCTATTTACATGCTAATATCCAGTGCCCTTCTTCTGTCTGCATTCGGCTTCGGCAATTTCTCGTTGCTTTGCAAGCAAGAAAACCACCCTACCAAAATACGATATATATATAGGTACTCCACTCCTATTGAGGCACTCGCACTCGTTTAAGCTTTCATTCTCATCATAATTCTATTACACTCTACACTAAAATTTATATCATTCGGCATAATTTATAGTTGCTATGTTACATGCATATTATTGTTTGTTCAAATTGTGAATTGTGAAGAAATGTTGAAGAATCACTCGCCAAACAACGTTAAAAGAGAAAGATCAAAAAGTAATTAATAATCAATATAATATGATATTATAATGAAATTATGTATATGGTATGTATCCTAATTATTTACTCTCTTGACACTAAATAGTTAAATCAAATAAAAGATTGTTCTTTTCATTTATTCTATAAATAAATCAGCTTCGTAACAAGTGATTTTAAAACTTTGTGATATGTTGTATGTGTTTAGAATAACTTAGCCAAATGAGTGAAAACAAAGAACCTTCCGGGCCGGGGGGACAAAGCGGTCCAGGGCCTGGACACGGCCCACCTCCTGGTGGTTTCGAAGAATTTCAATACGGTCATGAACCCTTTGGTGAATTTAATGATGACAACATGATGCACCAAGGCGGGCCTCCATTTCGTGGTAGAGGAGGTTGGAGGTAATAAACATTGTTTGGGGAAATATTAAATGACTACTTTAATGACTTTTGTGTTTTCAAGTCGAATCGAGAAAATCAGCCACTACAAATACAATATTGCATATCGAAATTGACCTCATTGTACACGTTGCAACTTCAGATTCATATGTGCACGCTATTTGATATCAATACAATAATACTACTACCATACCCGATTAGATTACCCCTACCCCTGGTAACGAGGTATTGGCAGCAGTCTGCGAACGTAGTATAGACATTAGACATAGTATTTGATTCACACTGCCGATACCTCATCGTTTGTGCATTTGTTGGGAAAAGTTCGGTCGTAATATTGGATTAACAAATTAAGAATCCCGATACCTCGTTGACCGGTCTTCGCCCGGCCAACGTAGTATCGGTTCAGATTTTTTTGTGACGAGGTATCTCGGTACTTCACGGTACCAGGGTGTTCAGGTATGACTAATACTAATAATCAGTGGTGTTTCAAAAAGTGATTCTGATAAACAACTCAAAACCTAAAATTAATGATTTGTTAACCAATATTTGTACTTACAATATACATTTGGTTGAATTTGTAATCAGTTATATAAAGTAGATTCATAAATATAACTAATTCTGAATAACATTATGATTTTAACAACTTTTTGTAGGAATTAGGAAACAAAATATTCCTGAAATATACTTTCTAACAAAAATAGTTGTTATCTTACCTTTGACTTTAAGGTTTTGTGGGGCTGAGGCATTTGAGTACTATTTGCTGTACGTAGTCAGAAGTGTATAAATGAATTATCTTTTCTTTATATTTTAAAAACTCATTTTTATTTATTATGTGGCTATGTGACATTCAGTATCACGTTAATACGGTATTCAATTATAATATACTAGGTGGTCATACGACCCGGCGCAAACTACATTGTGAATGAATTCACACAAAGATATCTAGTGTGTTGGGATATGAATGTGAGATAATAAGGTCCACACTCCAATTTCCCTACTTTCCACTCCTGAGACTCCTGTGTGCTACTCCTGTTCAGAAAGATTTCAACCTGTCGACGTGGTTGCTCAGTGGCAGGCAGCAGCAGAGGCAGGTAGAGCTTACCTGAACCTCAAAATTTGGTGGGTGCAGTGGCAGCAGTGGGAGAGCTACGGATCAATTTGTTTCATCCCTGCTCAGTTACCAAAATTCAGTTTTTTTCATCCCTGCTCAGTTACCAAAATTCAGTTTTTTTCATCCCTGCTCAGTTACCAAAATTCAATTTTTTCATACCTGCTCAGTTACCAAAATTCAATTTTTTTCAACCCTGCTCAGTTACCAGAATTCAGTTTTCAACCCTGTTCAGTTACCAGAATTCTGTTTATTTCATTATTTTTACTTCTTATTTTCATTAATAGACAGGTTAGTCGTTAGTCTAACCAGAGGTCCTTCATGGGTTGGCGTTTGACGTGTCTCATCAAAACGCTCTGCTGCTGGTGTAAAATACACTACACTGATAAATGCGACATACGTGAGACATACACTTCAATTCGACATACATTTCAAGTCGACATACGTTCTGACTCATTTTATTATAAATAGCAATAATTATAAATATTAATATAATATAATCGTTGTTGGGTTACGTACGAAAATTGTCCTCCCGTTGGAGGAGTTACGTTCTCACAGCCGGGACATAAACGCCCGGGATCACAAGGCAGATTGGAGATTGAAGCACTAAATATTAACCAATCTACCTTTCCCCCTTAAATATGAAATGCGTTTCAGTGCTTCAGTTATACTTGACTAACTTTCACAGCGCAATCCACATTCTAACAATTCCTCTGAAAATAAAAGTCAGATTTTTCGTCTTACCGCTCGTATAAGTTCGTTCAATTATAAGGCACAAAATCTTTCGGACTGCGTATTAGATTAATAGAAAAACGCCCGTTCTTCTGAAAAAAACCCTTAGGTGAATTATCAACAGGCGCTAAGCCAGGAGTAGGGTTGTTTACAATTTCTGGGAAGACAGAATTCGATTATGAGTGCATAACAGCAATTTTCGTCATCTTAAATAAATAAATTAAATTTTTTTCAGCCCCAGAAAAATTCTCCATGATTTTTTTTATTTAAAAATAAATTTTGTAAATAAAAATAATTTGCCTTAAATATATCTTACTTCTTTGAGGAATTAAATCCGTTTAGGATCAAATAATTTTCTAGAGGGCTCGTTGGCTGATGATTCAACCAAGGGGGGGGGGGGGCGTTTTTTCTAGTTGTTTAAATTAAGAGAGTATGAATTATTCGAAAAACGTGATAATGGCATCGCCCTCTGATGATATGTAATAGTTGCATCTACCCCTAACTAAGTGAAAATTGCATCGTTCCCTAGTGACATAATAATTGCATAACCCCTCCCTTTTAATTGGTGACGCGATGATATAGTAATATTTTTATTTTCTTATATTTGATGGTGTAATAACTACATCTCCCCATTCCGTATAATTTTAAGATCACAACCTCATGATTCATAACGTTAGAGTCGTTAGATGTATAGTAATAGTACAGATATGGCAACTCTGATTACCAACCTTACTCTAACCTTCAGTAGCAGTAAGTCTTCTTTTACATGTACATTCTGAAAATATGCCAGACGGCAACGGTGGCAACGTTACCAATCATTGCCACTTCTGACAATGCTCTACATGTTTCTTACGACATCAAACGTAGTTGCAAGTTGCAAGTCCTGTCTATTTCGTATATATGTACAGGGTGGTCGGTTAATTAATAGAAGTCTTCCATTTTTTGCTCCAACGGGTGAAGTTGTATAGGTTAGAAGTACGTAAAATGAAAGTTTGGGTTATTATCTTTCCAAATATTATTGCAATATGATGTTTCTAGGTTCAGTACTTTCGGAGATATGGCCATTTTAAAAACCGAATTTCGAATAAGAATTGTACATTAAAAGGTTAAAACCAAATTAAAATGTGTCAAAATCGTGCGTAGTGAGATTTTTTAAAATCATTTATGGAAAAATAACCTATTTTTGAGAAAACAAATCCATTCAAGGGGGCACGTGTACCCCGTGCACCCCCCTCTGGATACGCGCATGTTTCAAACAATATTTTCATTTAAAATCGTCATTTCGAAATTCGGGTTTTTAAAATGGCTATATCTGCGAAATTACTGAACCTAGGAACATAATATTGCTATATTTGGAAATATAATAATAACCTAAACTTTCATTTTATGCCATATAACCCGTACAACTTCCACCGTTGGGGAGAAAAAGGGATATATAATTGGCTAATTAGTTGATAGACGAGGTGGGTTTATTATGGTACCTGAGACAGAGATATCAGCCTAGAGCTGTCGATGTGTTATCAAGTAAATAAAGTCATCAAATCAAATCAAAATCAAATGAAAACTAATTAGCCGGCCACCCTGTACTACCGGACAACATCTACAGGTTGCCCTAAGCATCCTTTGCAGCGATAATACATGAGCGAATTTCAAATTTCATAAGGCAGAACACAGGGCGAAATGACTACCCATGTATTATCTCTGCAAAGCATGCTTGGTCTACCCTGTAGTTTTACTGCCAGATTTGAGGGAGGAGAGGAAGGGAGGAGGTGAACGGGGCAACAATAAACCGCTGCCTAAATCCAGGCTTTTGTTCTGCCTACACGCACTGTTTTCACGAGAAACCTCATGCCTCATATTATACGATTGCGATTGTTTGATTTAGCAAAAGAATCCAAAACCCATACACTTGTTTATTATTATACGTCATGATTCGTATATTTTGCAAAAATGTATTTGTTTAGTTATGTAGAAATTGTAGAAGAAGTGGAAGTCATAAAGGACTTTTTTGCTTTCTTACTGTAAGTTCTTCAACGACTGTTTTTATGAAATCGGAATCTTTCTTAAATACTTTGCGCAAATTAAAAAATAATTTAAGAAAATGTTGTATTTTAAAATATTTTTTGTACTCTCTGTTCTCTGATTGACTGACAAGAACTCGGTTCCATCAAACCTATCGGCTATTTCCGGTTCACTCAACGGAGATAGCTTACATTGGGATGGAATATGTAACAAACAGTGATATTCCTTAACAAGAACTTAGACGTGGGGAAAAATATTATGTATTACATTCACCTCGTTTTTAATGTGTAGCCGTGAAAAGCAGATAATATGTTAGATCGAGGTTTTAGATGCTAGAAAAAGTAAATTACACATGTCAAAAAATGTTTTGTTATGGGCGTTCTGTGTTTTAAACAGCAAACCTGATTTAAAGGAACATTGTAGATTTAATATTAAAATGTGTATCTATCGTCACTGAATACTCTCAAATACCCTGTAACTTATTTATGTATTCAACATTTAGTATTCTGTATCATTTCTTTGCAGACCTAATAGAGGTGGACGAGGACACTTTGATGGGGGATTCGGACATCGTGGTATGCCGAGGTTCCCTCGAGGGGGGAGAGGTTTCATGAATAACATGAGAGGAGGACCCGTTGGACCAGGACCGGGACCCCGAGGTGGACCGCCTGGATTCATGCAAAGAGGGAGATTTGCTGGTCCTAGACCTATGCACCCAGATGGAGGCCCGTGGCCAAATAATGGTCCACATCATCCACAGATGGTAAGTTGGAGATAAAAATACGAATGGTTAACTACAAAGTTCCTGCCGTGCGCTCAATTTTGAGCTCAGTTTTTAAAGTCTCTTTTGGAAGTTTCAAATGTTTTTCAATATGGTTTTTTAAGCAGTCATTTATTTTGATACGATCAGGATTTAATTGAGAAAATCAATTAGGGCTGTAATTATTTACCATCGACTCTTGATGTTTAAATACAAGGACGGAAATATTGTCTGGAAATAAATCACATTTGATTTCTTGTATCATATAGGGTCCGGTACCTGGTCCGATGCCTATGTCCGGTGGAATTTCTGGTCAAGGGCACAATTTAGAAGAAAATGTGTGGGCTGAAACACGGACGGGAGATGGAAAGTCTTATTTTTACCATACCGTTACCCGCGAAACAACATGGGAACGGCCGGAGGGTCCTAATGTTCGTATTGTTCGGCACGATGAGGTGAGTTTTAATTAAATTGTGTAAATACTACTAAAATTATAATTGGGTCAGTGGCAATGTCTTTAAACAAAACTACAGGTCCGGTCATAGGTTCACTCTGAAAAATAGCTTCAGCCAGAATGATGCTTTTCTCTGTGTAAATTGGATGAAGCTTCATCCAGCAATTTCATATGATAAAATAATTTCCCAGGTTACGTAACAGCATAAAAATTGGATGAATTTTCATCCAAATTTTGCACAGAAAAGCATCTTTCTGGCTGAAGGCATTTTTTAAAATGAGCCTATGACCGGACCTACTGTTTTAATAATAATGTGAAGACGACCTTGGTCAGTGGTATAACATATTGTAATTGATACAAATGATTTTTTTTCTTGTAGTGGAGTGCAAATGTGGCCGGAAAGGGAATGCCTAATACTGAAAACTTTGGTAACTCTGGTCCACCTGGAACCGGTCCTTCTGGACCCGAAGGTTCCGCTCAAGGAGCACAAGGCGGTCCACCAGGAGGTCCACAAGGAGGCCCACAGGGAGGACCCCCTCAAGGACCACCACATCCAAATATAGGACCTCATCCTATTTCAGCACATGGTCCTGGAGTTCCTCCATTTTTAGGACATGGTCCTCCACATAGACCGATGGGTCCACCTTTGGGTCAAGGACCACCGTTTAATATGCAGGGTATTACCCCAGGCCACTTACCAGGACAAGGTCCGATCCATGGACCCCCCGGACAAATACCTGGTTAGGATTACAATAATAATGATAATAATATTATTATCATTATTATTTTCATATTTCAAATAAATCGCGGAATTTAAGTATTTATGCAACTGTAAATCAACACCCGCATTGCAATTGGGGAACAGCGTAAATGCTAATTCCACCATATTCTGACCCTCACTTTTACCTCTCCCGACCTTTTCTTTATTTCTCGAATTTTTTCTTATTCTGATCCATATATAATTGTTTACTGTTATATCCACTACACTGCTGTCTCTACCTATAATTCTCAATTTTACTTCCTCCCTACTCTCACTCTATTTGTGTAGTATTTCTTTTCACCGTTCCCTCAATTTCAATTTTAACATTTTGGCTCCTTCCTCCCCACCCTACCTCTTTTTAAGTTTTCAAATAATTATTTTTCTATTTTTTCTTACTTGATACCCTCCCTACCCTACCCTTATTTCTCGATATGCTCTTGCTCTTCCTACTCTTCTTGACCCACTTCTAATCATTTGCTGTTCCACCCTTCTGTTCAAAAAATATTTTTGCTAACACGATTACTAAGTCTGAGTCAACCCTAATTCCTTATTATATTAGGGATTTTGAAAGATAACATTTTCATTTCCGAGCATTTGATAGCTTACGGAGTATAACTTTGTGTAATTATAATAGTTGTGTCATCCCTATTGCATTTTAGGGCAGCCTCCAGCTGGTACACTTCCAGGGTCTCCAAATGCCACCCCTTCTCTTGGCCAATCGCCTGGTCCTAGTCCAGGTTACAATAATAAAATGTTTTGTTCAAATCATTTTGAAAAGTAAAATTGCTAATATACTTTTATTTTGTAATTCATTTTTCAGTTCGTCAAATGCACACTGGCCCGGTTCCGCCTAACCCATCTGGTCCTCCATTTGGCTCCCCAGTTCAGTTTAGACCTAGCGTTCCTAGTTTTCCTCCAGGTGAAAATGGCAATGCGCCTACACCGGAACAAGCGAAAATTGGGACTGAACCCATTATGAGCAATATGCCTATTCCTAATCCTCTTGCACAGCCTCCCGGTTTTCCGCCTTTTGGACCTATGGGAGCACCTCCTTTTGGAATGCCGCCTCCAACAGGGTTTCCTCAAAATTTTGCGATGGTTCCTCCACCATGGGGTACAATGCCCGGTGTACCGCCACCAACGGGTGTTCCTCCACCTATTGTACCTGTAGACCCGTCAGTTCCACAAATGGACCCTAAAATATTATCGCAAGCGTATGAATGGACGGAGCATATTGCACCCGATGGAAAACCTTACTTCTTTAACAACAAAACCCAAATATCTGTCTGGGAAAAACCACAGATTCTCAAGGAGTTCGAAGGTTATTGTTTTACATTATTAATTTTGATTAATTTGCCCTCTGTCAAACATATTAAAATGGCGTTTTATTTACTGTTAGCGGCTAAAGGTATTATACAGCAGAGAATTGCTACACAACCTACAGTAAATGCAAAGGAAAGAAGTAGCGATAAAATCGAATCCAATGGTGATACAAGTAAATCAAAGGATCAGAAGAAGGTCACATTTTTATGCTAATAAAAAATCGTGTTGAGTTACATTATCAATAAGCCATTCATTAAATTTTTTGAATCTCCTTAAAGGTGGAAGCGAAGAAGAGTGGAACGGGTGAAAAATGTCGTCCTATTTCGTCAACTCCAGTTTCTGGCACACCGTGGTGTGTAGTTTGGACTGGAGATAAACGGGTTTTCTTCTATAATCCCTCAAATAAGCAGTCAGTTTGGGAACGACCGGCTGACTTAGTTGGAAGAACGGATGTTGACGAATTGGTGAAGTTTCCTCCAGAAGGAAAGTTGTCTAAAGTCAAAAAAGTTGAGGCAACAAGTACGACAAGTCCAGCATCAGAGGCAGATAAGCAAAATGCTACAACTGAAAACTTTAAATCTGAATTCAAAGACAAAAGTAGTAAAGAAACTCAGGACGACGCAACAGAACCACCTGCTAAGAAAGTTAAACGAGATTCGATAGATACTGAAGGTAATATTTAAAAAAATAACGAAAGAAATGATAGCTTTAATGTTGGTGTGGCTGCAATTTATTGAACTTTGTATTTTATAATAATTCATGCCATTGATCATGTTTGGAATTTTTAACAGGCGTTACAAAGTCAGAACCATCTGTAATTGATTTAGCAGATGGTCCTCCAGGAGAAACTATGTTGGTCGATTTAGTCCTCGACGACGGATCTAATGATGAAACTTCTGTAAAGACTGATGATGAGAAAACTAGAATAGAAACAAAAGATGCATTAAAGGATGCTAATGCTTTAGAGGCTGAAGTCAAAGCTGCACGCGAACGAGCCACAATTCCTATAGATATCAGACTACAACAATTTAGAGAAATGTTAGTGGAAAAACAAGTTTCTGCCTTCTCCACTTGGGAAAAAGAGTTGCATAAAATTGTGTTCGATCCACGTTATTTACTCTTGACATCTAAAGAACGAAAAACTGCTTTTGAAAACTATGTTAAGGAAAGAGCAGAGGAAGAAAAACGAGAGAAGAAAACCAGAATGAAACATGTCAAAGAGCAATTCATGGTGTTTTTAGAGCAAGTCTGTGTTGGTCAAAGGTAACTTTAACAATACATCAAAATACTATAAACTTTTGTAAAACAGTAACCGAGTATTGGGAAACTTTTCAAAATTGTGGTCATAATTATTGTCATAATGTGGTCAATATTGTTTTCATATTTTTTAACATTTTGTCAAAATGGACAGACAAATCATTTCTATGAAGCTACTTCTCATACTTACCTAGTTGTTTCATTTTCTCCACTTCTCCATAGTTTTTCAAAGTTCTTAGAGTTCATTTTTGAATTTGAACTTTTTTTAACAACTCACTTTTAGAATCACTTATTTGAAAGAACGAATTGTGTATTGTTCCAATACTCAGTGATGTTTTATTGCGGCATGCATCACTAATACATCAAAAGTAGTTGCTTTAATATCAATGTTTTCGTGCAAATGATATATGTGTATTTTTTTGTAGAATGACATATAATGAATTTTCTCAAAAACATGGTCGTCATGAGTCGTTTAGAATGGTTGAAAAACCACGAGATCGAGAAATGTTTTATGCCGAGTATATATCAGAACTGAAAAGAAAGGACAAAGAAGATAGGATGCTGAAAAAGGAAAAGGTGTGTGCATTAATTGTTAGCAATACATTCTGGCCGTGTTGGTTTCAATAAGCACGATTAATTATTACAAATTATGCCATTATTTGTATTTGTAATTGTGTATTTTATAATAGGCCAAAGAGACCTTTCTAACTGTCTTAAGAAAGGAAATTAAAAATTATCACCTAAAATGGGCAGACGTGAAGAAAAAGTTTGACAATGATCCTTGCTACGAAAGTCTTGACCAAGAAGAAAGAGAAGAATTGTTTAGGCTTTTCCAAAAGAGGTTGAGATCGGAGACTCGAGCTAGAGAAAAGAAGAAAAAGAGAGAAAAGAAAGAGAAACTGAAAAAAGAGCAGGAGAAACGTGAATTAGAAAAAGCTAGAAAGAAGCAGCGTCAAGACTCTGAAGATCCAGATAAGTTGGAGGATGTGGAAGACGACGATGATGAAGTAGATGCTGATGACGATAAGGAGAAAGACAAATTATCCGATAAGGACGACGATAGCAATGCTGACAAAATGGAGGAAATATCGGTTTGATTTTTCACGTGTTACATTTGCAATGTTATATAATTTTATAGTTGTGATTAGAATGTTAATAAATTGCTAATTTTTTAAAAGGAGGAAGAGGAAGGATGCATTACGGACGATTCAGATGAAGATATACGACTAGAAAGAGAAAAGAAGGAACGAGCGGAGCTGAGTATGCGAGAAAGAGAAAAGGAAGTCCAACGTACACTGGCAACTCATTTACGTGATCGCGATAAAGAAAGAGAATTTTATCGGCATGAAGAAGCTGTACAAGAATTCCAAGCACTTTTGACTGACCTCGTACGAAATGTAGAAGTATCCTGGAAGGACGCAAAGAAAAATATAAAGAAAGATAGACGGTGGACATCGGTTTCTATTTTATCCAGGGATGAAATGGAAGATTTGTTCAATCAGCATTGCGATACAATATCCAGAAAAAAAAAACAACGATTTCGGTAAATTTATTGCTCCAGTTAATGAAACGTAACTTTCACATGACATTCATCGCTATATTCTGAAAACTTAAATTATTTCAGCGACTTGCTGCATGATGCGAGAGTAAAATTGACTTCTATTTGGAAGGATGTTAGAAAGAAAATTAAAGATGATCCCCGTTATCTCAAATTTTCAACTTCTGAAAGAGTAAGTGTATTCGAAAAGGCTAAATGTTACGGGTGATATATTAAACTGCAATCATTGACATTTTATTTTAATAGAAATGTGAACGTGAATTCGAACTGTATCTTAAGGACATGAGTGCGTCGATGAAAAGTGACTTCCGCGAATTACTGAAGGTGATTGTTTATGTGTTAGCCGCCCAACACAACCATTTGAAGTTCAACAATTATTCATTAAATCCCTAATATTTGTCCGCTAACATTTTTTAATTTGTTTTAGGAGACAAAAATGCTAACTTATAAGACGAAGCATCAAATTAGAGAAAATTCGTACATCATGAGGGATATTGAATCCTTACTGTCAAAAGACAAACGCTACCTTCAATTAGAAGGAATGCCGGATGAGCGACGTCGACTGCTAGTAGAATTCTTAGATGATTTAGAAAGAAAAGGTCCTCCACCTCCTCCTACGGCTTCAGAGCCGTCACGTCGAATGAACATTTAGTTTTAAGATTATATTATAGTAGAATTAATGTGCAGATAAGCAGTGGCGTCACCGATTGCATGTTGCTATTTGAAGAAAGGATGGTACCGCTTAAGGAGGTATTAGCAGGGTGAGATAGACCTTGAGATTCCAGACAACCTTTATTTACCACTGAGTGCGTAGCATTAGTTAGTAGTTTGATTGATTGTATTTGGACACGAGACATATTTACGAAAATTGTATAGAATCTTATGGGCTATCTATGCCTTCTAGTAAGCGATATCATCCAAAGCAGTCTCTCCATGACCCGAATAACAATTTTACTACCACAATTTATTGCTCTCGAAATCAAAATTAAGCAATTCACTAAATAGAAAAACTGAAAAGAATTGGTATGTCAACCAACGCTGAATTCCAGCAACGCAAGTAGAAGTAGTGGTGTTGTTTGAAGTTGGCTACGGACTCTATGGTACTTTGTTAATATTGTTAATAGTAACTGAAAGTTACGTCTACTGTTGTTTCTGTTAATTGAACATATTCATAGAGAGATTGTTACAAAATGTCAATCAGTAGTATGCAGTTGTTTTACTTAAGGTATATACACGTATAATAATCGGTGGCTGAATATAAGAATGATACACATACTTAGTAACCTGCCTTTTTGGTTCGTGATTAGGGTTACACAAAAAACTACTGGATCGTTTGCTGGGTTAAGAGAAGTTCAAAACTAACTTTTGGTGACCACTAGGGCAGGGGTCAAACAACCAGTTAATTTTTTTGACCATATTCATCGTTTAAGCCCACATCCTTTTAACCTATATACCAAAATTGGCGTCTATCGTACGAAAATGGGAAGCGACTAAGGTTATGTGCGTCATTCTTGGTTCAGAATATCATTATACTCCTGGTAGGAAACAGTTTAGCAATAACTTAATGGGAGTACCATTGAAATGTCTGTGTCTGACCAGTTTGCAGGGAGAACTAGAGTATTGGTGTAGTGAGATTTTGATGGTCTTACATTCAACATTCATTTTTAATTTTTTTACACCATTGTGTCCCTTTTCTTTCATTTTGTAAAACTCAAGAGTCCTTGAACCTTGACACTTACTTGTAAACCATTAAGCAAGAAAGCCGTGAAGGGTTATTGTTTCATAGCAATAGTTGTACTCTAGAATTTAAAGTAGAATAGATACAATAATTTTTAAAACATTACTTTTTAAATCCTTTTCGATGCCATTTGTGTGTTATTGTAATTATGCTTGTTTGTTTTTGTATTCCCCTGTTGTATAAAAAATTTCTAAAATGATTGACATATTATACTACGATTAACTTTCAGCTATTCTAGACCAAGACTGATTTCTTGTCTAGTGTCTTGTGTATTCCTAGTTGTGAAGTACATTTATGTTATAATAAATAATATGTTGAACTATTAACCATTCTTTAAAGTTTCGTGTAAATAAAATTAATGCAGAATAAAATCATTTCACAACTAATCAAAAAATTGTAATAGTATGATCAAAGTTCAGTTTTATTCAGGTCATCTAAGTCAATATTATAGCAGAATTCACCAACATGTTACTACGAACATTAATATCCCTAAAGTGGTTATAAATACTTAGGTAGACCGTATAACTTAATTTTTTTCTAAAACTACACTACCAATACAATTCAATACAATTCATAATATTTCTCTTTCTTATACAATCATTTCCCAACTTCATGTATGAATAGGGAAATTAATTATCGGAATTATTTCTTCGCACCTGTCTTTACACATTTACTTGAGGTTAATTATCCGTTTTCAGTTTGAAGCCTGATTGAAATTCAATGTGATGTCAACTCCGATGGATTGCTACTGCTACATATTGACTTCATTTCCAGTCACTAATCGCGTTTTGGTTTTCCAGTATGTCTCAAATAAAAAATGCATTATAGCAATTTACCATAATTGATTTAATTGAGTAAAAGCAAAAAATGAGAGATAAATTGATGGAAAAATATTGGATTATTACCATGTAATCAATAGGGATGCCCAATTTAGCTGACGTTTTCTCCATCTCCTGGGCAACACTTTCATGGATTGTTCCACTAATGTCGATGTAGTGGCACTCCGATGCGGCATAATGACAAGAAATGGCTTTCCGAAAACCCTACAAAATAAGTCCAGAAAACAATATGCTAATTTTGTTTGAGGTTAAAAGGTTAAATTTCAAAAAACCTTTTCCAAAGTTATTACTTCTGGACTTTTTGCAATTAGACAATGCGAAACATATACAATGTCAACTACTTACAATTACAGAGTTGCGCATCTATCTATTTAATTCCATTACAAATCTCTCCTCATTTAAATCATTGGCTTTGTGTATTATATATTTATATGCATGTATTTATTGGTATTGCTACCTTTGTGCGATTGGCTCCAGATCCATGGATAAGCATTGGATGGAAAAATACTGTATCACCTTTCTCCATTGTCAAGTGTACCCGATCATTACCCTCCAATCCAATAATCCCGTGATACATTTTATTAACACCATTTTCCCATTCAGGATAACCATGTGGATGTAAAATTCCCCTGTGGGTACCGGGAATCACCACTAAGCAGCCATTCTCTCGTGTCACTTTCTCCATAGCTGTCCAAGAACACACGATTCTATCCGCTGGACGAAACGGAAAATAATACATATCCTAAACCCAACACAAAAATGATTATTTATTACTTTTACTAGTATGTGGTCCAGGGATATAATAAACATCCTGGGAGTTAGTCTCAATGGATATTGATACTGAAGTCTTCCCCCGCGTATAATTTTAGGCAGCGTCTGGAAGCCCAGCCACACCATTGAAAGTGGTTGGGTAATTGGGACACTAAAGGCTTTAAAATCCAGGTTTCCTTCATCGGTTAGAAAATTCAAAATTGTCAAGTTTTTAGGGGATTTAGCCGAGTTTTAAGTGAATTTGTTTGGAGCCTCTCTGGGCACCTAGTTATATTTTAATATACATACCTAGGCCAGGCTAATTATTTGTTGAATAAAAGGACACTCTAATTGTAGCACAAAAAAACGTATTTGCTGTCATGCCTCGAGTAGCATACTCTGTCTCAGAGACCTTACAAACTCGGCTAAAAATTGATCGATGGCTAGCAGTTTATAATCAACCTCAGAGACCTCTCAGCGTTGAAATAAACAGCTTGTATTTTGGTTAAAGGTATGTGAGGTAAAATAACAATCCAGAAGACGCAGAAGAAATCAATATTTAATTTCGTCGCAACGTGGCCGCAACAGTAGCTGATATACCGCATAATGACGCGGTCTAGAACAATGACCCATAAAAACTTGTGCGACTTTTGGTGCCTCAAGAAAATGATTACGCCGTAACACCACCTTTTTGTGGCATGCTATATGTTTTTAAGCTGACAGGGAATTTCGATATTAAATTCTGGGAAATCCGAGGTCCCGGCATGCGTGGTTGGGTGCGTGGCTACAATCCTGGAAGCCAGGACCCCTGAAAATTTGAAGCCCAAACCCGCTCCCACACGTTGGGGGAGAAGGGATCCCTTGGAAAACGTTGTGGAGTCCCTGATGTAATGAAATGGGTATACCTAGGCATAAAATACAAAAAAATATTATATACTTGATGAAGAGGGTGGCGAGAGGTCTCGCTACCTGAGTCAGGCGGCTTATTTATCAACATGGTGTTTACGGTCATCACATTCGGTCCAGTGAAACATTTCACAATCTCAACAACCTGTAATTATGCAGCATATTATCAATTATTATCATACTTAAATAATTTTGGCATAACAATTTATATAGCAACTTTTTCTGATACAATATTTTCTGTTAGAGAGTGCAATAGCAATAGCTAGAAAATGCATATCCCATTGCTACCTCAGGTGACGCACAGTATTCGAATAAGACGTCATCCCACATAAAATCTTGAAGCTTGTTGTAAAGGTACTCTCCTGTAACTCCAGTTTTCATCAAAGACAAATCTTTCATCAAAGTTATTCCACCTTTATCAACCTTGCCATCACAAATGTCCCTAAAACGTTGGCTGTAAAATAAGAATAAAATGTCTCTAAAAAAGTTTAAGTTTTGTAAAGAGCGTTTATGTGATAGTTGCTTTTACAACAATTACATATATATATCCAGATTCTGATGGGGTACGAGAGTTTTAAACACAATATATCCATTCTTTTCATAGAATATTCTCTGCTCATCATTCATCACATTGTTTTGCAGTGTAAATCGGAAGCGTCCTTTATCCTGTGTGAGAAAATGTAGATTAATCAAAATCTTATAATTCCTTATCGTACCTTATTTGTTTTTTTATTCGAACTAAGAAACTTGCCTCTGGTGCTGAATCCGATTTTTTGTCTTTTAAATGTCCTTTAAGAACATTTAGCCTTTCAATAGAATAGGACATTTTTGGCAAGAGCTGGTATGTCAAAAACTGTAATACAAAAATTGGATGTCTACTAAAAATATGATCTTGATGCTAGTTATAGTTGTTGAAACGAGGATGTTGTCATGTTAAATGTGACAGTGTAAATGAATAATATTTATTTTACTGTCATCTACAATCAACAAACATTTCATGATGTTAATCATATCAATTGATTCATTACTGCGCAATTTAAACTCATACATGCTTTTACATGAGCACATTTACATCTCATGTTATCTGTGTGTATAGCTTATTGATAAGGAATGTGACAAAACTGACCAACAATAAATGCAAGTAGTAATAAACGATAACATTATGTTATTTTGAACATTTTGAAACGACCCTTTACTATAGGGTTCTGTTCGATTCGGTGCTCAAAATTATTGTTGGGTATTGTGGCCGAACAGGCCGAACCGAACATGTTCGGGTTCGGTCGCACCTCTAGTACCTAGATATTTGTATACTAACACTGAAAATGAATAAGAGACCCATGTATTAATGAAGAAATTAGAAACTGTATAGAATTCGAATTTTGTTTTGAAGTTTTAAGAATGACAATTTTTATTCAATTTTCAGAACACGTACACGATCAAATATTTTTGTATTTTCATTTCCACATCATCCTATACCAACCCTTACTTCAGAATCTTGAATATAATATATTTCCCTGTGATTCATCACATTTTCTCTTGTTCTACAGAATAGACAGTACAGTTAATAAGAATAAGGGTAAGAATGATATATTTTGGACCAATAAATGGAAAAATAAAATAAAGTGGGATGTTATAAATCTCATTGTAAGGGATATACTACACAGATTTTCAAAACCCATCTAACTGTATTTTTATACTTTTATTTTCAAGCTACTAGGTAATTACAATTAGTGAGCCATATTTATTTAGTTTATCAAGTGTATTTATCACATTTCTAAGAAACTGCTTATCATGCCAAGAGGTTAACAGCGCGGCTATATAAAATAATAATTACGATGAAGCAGCGTCTCTTCACAGATTTACTTCGTTTCCGGCCACCAAACGTGATCTGTACTTCCAGAGTGACTAAAAAATGTGAACATTGTAAACCGTATAAACACCTAAAATATTACTTAGCCTAATTAATAATTGTTTAACTTTATTAACTTTAAAAACTATATACTTCTACTTTTAAAATGGCTAAAGAATGGCTGAATAAAAATCTTACTATGAAATCAACTGGATTGCCTCTTTTCACAGCAATAGCTTCTATTTCTTTGGCAATATTTTCTTGAGTTGTTCCTTTAATATCTATGTAGTTGCACTCTGATGCAGCGTAGTGACAAGAAATTGCTTTTCGAAAGCCCTAATATGTTAAGAAAGCAATTATTAATTTTGGTTAATTTTTTTTTCATAAATTCGTCGGTACAATGTATATTACCTTTGTACGATTGGCTCCAGACCCATGAACGAGAATAGGGTGAAAAAATACCGTGTCACCTTTTTCCATTGTCAAATGAACCCGATCGTGACCTTCAAATCCAATGATCCCGTGGTACATTTTATTGACACCATTCTCCCATTCAGGATAATCGTGTGGTTGGAGCATTCCTCGATGTGTTCCAGGGAGTACAACTAAGCAGCCATTCTCTCTTGTAACCTTTTCCATAGCAGTCCAAGAGCATACGATTTTATCCGCTGGACGAAACGGAAAGTAATGTAAATCCTATAAAAGCCATACAAGAAACTGAATATTATGGGAGTTCCAAGTAAAATACTTGCATAATGTTAAATAAGTTGATAATTTATTTCGTACTTGATGAAGAGGATGACGAGAAGTCTCACTACCCGCGTCGGGAGGCTTGTTAATTAGCATGGTGTGCATAGCCGTTACATTTGGCCCCGTGAAACATTTTGCAATTTCAACCACCTGTTGCGCAAAAGAATTATTAATTTATTTGCAGTGCAACGTTTATGTTGCAATGTCTAGTTAATTTGTTATTATGTTATTATAATGTGCTAGTTTTATTTTACCTCTGGCATTGCACAATAATCGAATAGAACATCATCCCACATAAAATCTTGAACTTTGTTATAAAGATGCTCTCCTGTAACTCCCGTTTTAGCCAAAGACAAATCTTTCATCAAAGTTAGTCGACCCCTATCAACTTTACCGTTGCAAATGTCTTTAAAACGTTGGCTACAAATTAAAAAATATCATTATCAAATTGCAAGTGCAACTAAACTTGTTACTGAAATAATGTGTACCTAATGGATGCGTTCAAAAAAAGTAGGCTTATTCTTATTATTATGTCAGCTAGGTACTATTTCTGGCTACTTTAGTGCAACTTACATAAATCTATCCAAGTGATGATGAGGTACCAGATTTCTAAATACCAAAAATCCATTTAATTCATAGAATACCCTCTGTTCCTCTGTCAGCAAGGTCTCGTCCAGTGTAAATCGGAAACGTTTTTTACCCTGCGCAAAAACATTTGATTAAAATATCAGTACATTATGTGCGTTGTAGGAATAAATGTGAAATAAGCGCTCAACTTGCCTCTGTTGAACCCGATTTTCCGTCATTTAAATGTCCTTTTAGAACATTCAGTCTATCCACAGTTGACGACATTGTTACAACGAAACGGGTTTGTCAAACCATTAACAAAAACTAAATTGAACAAACATAAATTCAAACCTACAAATAATATTATATATGGCTCAACAAACAGTGAAGAATCTGTATACAAAGTTCAAGAATGTCATGCTATGTGAGGGTAGAGTAAAACTGCTGATAAAAGTGATAAAACCATCACACATGTTATATAATGCACGTAGTCTTCTATATATCGTAACATTTATGTTATTTACTCATAAGTTAATGAAACGTGACGTCATTTAACCTCTATCTTTTGCTCACATCAGCCTCTGTCAGTACATGTACATGTACAGTTGGTGTTTCAAGTGATGTGAATATTACATGAATGCAAAGCATAAAAAGCGAAAGGGATATTTCTTAGTTCGTACTGATGCATGTACAAAGAGTAGTGCACTGTTGACTGTGCGGTGGTTACATTTTATGCACATACATTAAATATAACGTATAAAGTAAACTTACATAAATGTGCGTGTGAATGAGAATGGAAAATGCAATACACAAAATATTGGAGTGCCTACTTATAACTATAACTTGTGTGTTACTATTGAATCACAACAACTGGCTTTCTGTATTCAATGCACATATAATTATACCGTAGGTTTTAGTTAACAGACCAACATCATGTATGCATATGACTGAAAATCTAACTCATAATACAAGTATGTAGGTATTTATGTTTTAAGGAGTTCAATCATAATGAGATAGAATAATTAGCCAATCGTCAATCTACTTTTACCAAGGCAAGGCAAAGCAAAAGAAACTAATACCATATTACGTATTATAAATTTTAATATAGACAGGAAAACATGCGTTTATAAATGTATGTACAGGGTATTGAAGAAATAAATTATAATATTATGGACTGTAATTTTAATACTACAATTTCCTTGTTAACAGCTTTATACGTAAATTATGTTTTTTACTTTAAATCTTAATGTTCCACAAATAATGACAGAATCCCCATTTTGAAATTAAAATATTCAATTTATCTTTTATTCCTTTACATACAATACAATACAACCGTTTAGTTGCATTAAAATAATATTGTCCTATATACAGGTTTCAGGACAGCATTTATAGTGTATTAGTAAGCTCTATAATAAATTGCACTTGAGACTGTGTAGTCCTACATTCTTAGTCCTAGTTATACATAAAAATAGTAAAATATAATAATAGTGAGATTCACATACATAGTACTATTATTACAATATGTTGGGTTTGATTTTAACATTTAATTAATTATTTTATACTTATGGAATATTAATTGTAATGAACCGAATAAAACAATCTATCAAACAATAAAATGTTCATTTACGTGTATCAGTTATTTTTAGTAGATACATTTTTTCGTTTGAAGTGTAGTTAATTAACGTGATATAGGATTCACTAGTATATATAACATCATTTGACACTGACTGTACTTATACGTAATGTCATTGTCTACTTTTTGTAACGCTTATCATCTCAGGTGACATTTATACCATCATGCATTAAATTAGATTAACTTGACATTAGGTTTGAATGTCAATTTTGGGTTATCATGTTAGATTCTTCCCATATGGATCCTATTGCTATATATGGATCCACTATTTGATAGTGATACTAATCAATAAGTAATTTTCCAATAAAACAATATCTGAATATTAATTATTTATTGTGTTTCACATACCTAAGCCATTTTTACTGATGTATAGTATTATCGAACCATCAATAATAATCCTTGTACACGTACACGCCCGCACATGGGTATAGTATATGGACCTAATTGAAATTAAATTAAATTGCAATGAAAATGTTTTATTTAGTCTTGTGATGGAGTCAAATATATTATATGTGGCTGATGGATCTGGATGGGCAATAAAAATTCATTATTCTCAAGGAAAACTTATTTTATTTAATTTCATGTGATCGTATGATTGATGGAAATCAATATATGGAATTCATCAAAAATTTCGAATTTAGTAGTTTATAGTTGTAGAGCTAACCCTGTACGTACATACTACGCTTGTAAAATAACTTTAACTTCTTTGCATCTCAATATTATGTTGAGTTGTGAGATATATGAAATAATTGGTATATAAATAAACTGTAAATATCTCATACACTCCCCTTTTATTAACTTTATTTTAATAACTCAAATGCGATTATTTGTATATTTTTATAAAAGTTCTTTGATAATGAATGGTATCAATCTCTCAATCCTCTTTCATCCTTCGAGCAAATGAATGCGTTTCATTCGACTATATATTGCATGTAGTAATCATTTATTTGCTAACGGTTAAATATATAGTATTTAATACTATGCATCAAATACCAATTATTGTACCATATTCTGTAAATTCATTCCAAATATTTTAGTATAACAACATTAACAACTGGAACAAGTAATATGCGAGTGACATATTTATTATTAGGTATTACATTCTCAAATAAAAAATGTACGAAAGCATAATAATACACGTTCTAATTTAATATCATTGTGCCCCAATGCATTCATAGGTAGGAAATATGTAAGATTAGTGTTCTTGTTGTATCCAGTGTAATCTATTCTATTCTATTTTCTGATTACAGCTAGAATCGGACGAAGGTAATGAGACGTTAATATGTATTCATAAGGTTCAATCTAGAATAGCATAGACTTAGCATAATCAATAACAGCAAAATGAAATTGGATACCTATTAATCTTCCAGGTTCACTAATCACTACCTCTAGAAACTGATTTTTTTACAATTTTTTTGCACTGCTGAGAACATTTAAAAACAAAATGGTAGAGTAATACTGTTTTAGAGTGTTATCGTTTTACAGAGAAAGGCGTGGAAATATTAAGAAAGTCTATATATCTGAATAGAAAAATATCGATTTATACATAAACCTTTACAAATCATATCTGAATACTTTGAATATAAAATGTCATTATGGTTTACCACTCTGTGCAGTACCAATCAATATAATTCTGACGCTGAAATGTAATTGTCCAGACTCTACACTGACCTTCTGCAAAATGTAATCAAGAATGATGTTGCATTTATAATAAATAGTTTTTCTAATAATAAGTTTTTCAAATTGAAAGTTATGATTCTATTTTTATATTATGTGACTGCTGTGCCAAAATAACTGTAGCAAGTCATAATACAAAATGATTAAATGATGTGGTTTCGCCTACACATCAAGTGTGCTTGTTTATTTGACATTTTAAACAAGTTCGATGTAATAATGTAGGTATGTACTATATACACAAGAAAATTAATACACCATGTGAATATATTATATAACATGACATGATTGTAATGATAAAAACATTTCACATCTACTTAGGTATCTAAAAGTATGGTATACCTATACAATAATTGAAAAATCAACTGTAACAGCCACAAATAATTTGAAAATCCATACGAACGTAATTTATTTTTCCAGAATTTCATGAATAAGCTATATACTTTGAACATCTACAAACTACACTATAATATACTTTGATAATACAAATACAAGGCACATTGACAATGACATATTCTATCATTAAAATGTGTAACAATACGATAATTATATATTTCATACTTCAATCTCTCGAATGATTCATGAGTTTAATCTATATATGGTATATACTATATGTACCTATATTTATTTTAATGAAAAAGCCATTAAACTGGTATAGAACTTGTATGTACATAGACTGGAGTTAACCTTCGTTAACGATCAAATGGCAATTCATTAAGTTTCTTTAATGGCGGTAAATATATATTTTTAGTACTATTAAACTTTCAAGCCTAGCGTTGACAATTCATTTATTGTAAGATTTTCTGAAACAGTTATCGCAGTGATACTTCTTGTGAAGAGTTCTGACATGGGAATAATATCTTGACGATTGAGCAAAAGATATTGAACAGACTGGACATTCGAACGGTTTCTGTCCAGTGTGCGTATTGATATGATTTTTCATTTCAGATTTGGTGAGGAACTTTTTGAAGCAGTGTTTGCACTCCAATTTCTTCTCGCTGTGTCGAAAGACATGAGATTTCAATTGCTTGTAAGTGAAGAAGCATTTGGAACATTGGTCACATTTGTAGGGCGCCTTCTCCCTACCCTGAAATCGAGTCTTATATTTTGACTTCTTTTTTATGAGTGCATCACAAGTTTTACATTTGTAACACAAAACCCCGTTGCTTTGATCCAAGTGGTACACTTTCGCTTCTACGTAATCAGATTCTAAAAATAAAATAGGTTAATGATTACTGACCAATTTAGTTGTGTATGAGACACTAATTTATGATAAATTTATGATGGTTCAATTTTTAAAAAACTACCAGAAACTTCCATAAGCGAATTAAAATCTTGTGAAGTCTCCTCAATAGAATTTACAGTCGGGCTGGTATTGTGATGAGTGTCTGCGTTAACATGTAAAGTCGGTTGCAGCATCATTTGCGCTCTCAAAGCCACTGCCAACGTTATAAGCAAATTTATGCTGTTTTGAGTTTCCGGATCCGCACGGGTTTCGGTTGGTGTTACGCTTCCGACTGGCTTTTTGGCCCATTTTATTACACTTACTTGAACGTCGCTTTCAACAGAGTTCCCCGAACTATTTTCATCTAAATATTTCAAACACGTGTCTCATCTCAATAAGTATCAAGAATATAAAAGAAAGCTCGATTATGTTTCCATATTAGAATTAAATAAAAACTTTTTTTACTTGAATTCATTTTTCAACTTTGTTTCTCTTGTTCTTCAACTTTGTTCTTCTTTGTCGAAAGACCAAAAATGTAGTTTGGTCTTTCGGTCCAGAGTAAATGGTTTGCTGTCTCGTTTACTGTATGAAGTTCACAACAGGAAATGCTGAATGATTGTGCCAAGAAAACCATCAAGAAGAATCCTTAATGCTAGTAAAACTCCTCCATGTACAATCCAAAAATCACAAAGTACAGTACATTATTCTACTTACGCATACAAATAAAAAATAATATCCGTATTACTATATCATCAATATGGAATTCATTTATTATATAAAGGAAATCTCAGCTTACCTTTTAATACCAAGTCACAAACTAAAATTAGAAAATTAAGTTTCATAACGATATTAATAACCACTCTAATGACACTAATACTATCGACAATATTTTACATGTATGCCCACGCCGCTATAATCTACCTTGTCAACGAAAAAAGAAATAAATATGGTCAAGGTAAAATAAGGTTCATTAATACTGCCGTCATAGTGTCCTCTCAGTCCTCTGGATGGTCTGATTTGATTGTCGTCACTTACCGAACAAACAATCCGTAATGTATTCGCTTTGACCATTCTATTGTAATTTAATATGCAAACAATTTTTTGTCCCTTAATTTCTTTCCTGCATATTCTAAACGCAAATGAATAATTTCTTGTGCACGGTTAATTTGTATTTTTGTTTAATATATACAGTAGAGGACAAAACTTTTGCCAACATTATATAGAAAGTTATAGAGAACGGCCAAAATATGCTACACAAATTATAATACTATTTCTACTAGTAGTGAGTCAATGGCTAATCAGAATAAAGAAACTAACAATCTTTTATACGAGTAGTTCATACACACAAAATTCAAACTAGACAAATTTGCATTCAACCCTAACGATATTTTACATACTATTAAGTAATTAACATAGTCACAATAACTGAATAATATCCACGCTTCACCATAAGTCACATAGTTACAAAATATTGAAATTATACAGAGAAAGAGAGAGAGAGATAGAGTCATAAACATTTATCAGCAATTTACATAAATAGATAAACAAAATATAAGTCATGTATATTAAGTTGACGTAGGAGTTGTTTATACAATTGAATCTTAATTGAATCCAATTAATTAACTCAAAAGATTTTCAGATGCTGTGCTGTAACTTCTTCTTCTTTACTCGGCGTCGGTGGGTAGGGCAAGGTTGAGATTTGGTTACATCTTTGTTAGATCTGGAAGTAATAGGCCTTTGTGCAAATTGTTGAGACGTCTCAACTAGGGTGAAACTAGGTTCAGATATCTTCATCATTTTGATTTTTTTCATCAGAGCCCAAACAGAAGTTTTAGCACTTAGGACAGTTTCCGCAACCTCACTGATGTAAATTGGAACCAAACCTATCATAAAAAAGATTCTTACAAGATTCTTATAATAGTTTTTTTAAATGAAAAAGTTTGTACAACTAACTCATAAACATTGTTTTTACCGAGATTTGCAGATGAGCTTCGTTTCTCATTGTTCTTCAATAGAACAAATATATTTGAATTAGCCCTAGACCATTTTCTTGCATATGCCGTCATAGTAGAGAAAATTATGTCTTGGAATGATCCTTTGTCCCAAACTATTCCACTACAAGGGACATCCAAAAGAGCAATATTTTGATCGCATGATTTCGACTGCTTCTCCCAAACAAATCTTTCTTCCACATGCTCAGCAAACTTATTGTACCATTCCAACTGCTTTTCGCTGTATACCAAAAGTCTTTCGACCTCACTCACCTAATAAAAAGGAAGCTTTTTAGAATAATGGGATACAATATAAATGTGTACACAGTCCCATATACGGTGTCTCACTAATATGATCATCATTAAAATTACAAGTTTTCATACGCACTTTTACATTTACATGCATTTACAAACACTCATACTCATTATAAAAAATAACATACGTTATATACAACAGGTAAAGCAATAGGGTGGCTGAGGGACATAATACTTAGCATCTGCTCACAGGTTTTAATATCTCGATCTAGAGACTCCAATATCATGAAACATTCAGTAAGTTGTTGAATTTCTCTGAAAATAATGACATGGAAATATTAAATACGTCTTGAATTAGACCAAAAATTGTGCAACATCTATCTATTATATGAGTCATTGTGATTTAAATTGTCTTAGTTAAGAACTTAGAGTACACTAAAACATATCGGATTTACAATATATTTAGTTTATATAGGTACAAAGTTTGTGGTATATGAACTACAACTTACTGTTTCACTGAGGTGAATGGGTTGAAATAAACACGTCCTTCCAAAGAACTGGTTTCTGCGAGTCGATAATTATAATAATGCGTTCTATTGTCAAACCCTGGTTTAAAAACCGTTGGACCGGCTGAGTCACATTCAGGATGTTTATATTCCCCATTCTTAGATAAGGAAGTGTCCTTGGCATTGCATTTTATGGGGAAGCACTTATCTTGCATTTTTTCAGTATGGAGCTTTGACTTGGATTCAGATGATGTCCAAATACGCTTCATAGCATCAATTTTGACAGGATCGCTCCACAAGTTTTGAAAATCCTTTTCTATCTCCTATAAAAATATTATAAAATAAAGTTTCTATACATTTATCGTGAAAAATTACGCTGTTAGTACAAAGTTTAAAAACGAAAATGATTTTTATCTTACTAAAAGTTTTTCTCCTATCATTTTGCTTTCAGTTTTAATATTATACGAATAAATTAAACTCAAAGAGTTCACTGCTATAATTCTTTATACTAATAAAGATGAAAGAGATTAATTGAATTAATTGTGATGCTTGTAGGGGGTAAAACACTGAAAAGTACCTAATAATGAATGTAAAAAATAATTATAAGTTGATACCCACTAATTACATTTAACTAACTTGACACCGTTATCTGTAGTCTGTAGTGATAATTTTATATTACCGAATCCCAATCATCCGAAGAGCTGATTGATTCACGCTCACTTCTTCTGGGAGACCAAGATATTGATAATTCCATTTCTTCACTTTCTTCAATTCTATCAGAGAATGTGGAAAATCTCAACAACCAAGCCTGTAAATGAATTAAAATTATGAATATTATGCTTTGCTTTGGTATTTCAGTTCTACGAGAATCCAGAAAAAAATAAGATATTATGCAAAATAGTTCTACGGTTTTCGAAAACATAAAAATGCATAAAAAATGCTTCCACAATATCAATATTGCTTACAAAGAAATAAAGTTGACTTGCAAATATTGGCAGTGGAAAACTATCAACTTCCGCTTACTTGCAAATATCTTGAATAACTATACTGAATTGAAGAATGCTTACCTTATAAATAAATTAAACGAAACTTTCAAATTGGAAGTTTATGAAGCAAAACGAGGAGGTACAAATTTGAGAGTAATTTATGTGTAGGTAGTTATCTTACGACGAACCACAATCGATTAATGAGAGTTCTAAAATTCAGTGAATTTATTGTATTTTCATGCCGAAGGTCAAAACAGCGACCAATAAACATCAAAGACGCTGAACAATAGAAATTCCAGTCTCATTTCTTTGTCAACTCATTTAAATTCGTCTGACTGATAAGAAATTCCTTATTTTGCTGTGTCTGTCTCAGTTGAGTCTACTACATCATCAACATCAGCCTTAGGTCAAAACTGCAAAGGGAGACAATGAAAAAATTATGTAGAGTTTGTTTACGCATTCCTACCTCCTCCAAGTCGAAACAACGAGATCGACTTCGGCTTTATTCGTTCGTTCGTGGAGTCTAATTGTCTAGTCATGAAGTCTAGTGCCATTTTTATTGTATTTATTCCCTGTTTCATGAAGAGTTATCAATGTTATCAATAGCATTTTCAAACTGCGTACATAGATCTGTCTCAAGTCTCAACCGTCAATAGCAAGCGACACTAACACTAAATGTAAGTAAATTACTGTTTAAGACTCCAGGAACATTCTTCCTAGGATTAGGTTGAATATTTCTATTTGCATTCTTGTCCAAGCAAATGCTCTATATTATATAGAATTTATAATATACGCAGGTAGTTTATACACTATAAATAGCATAATAATAATAATACATAAAATATTCTACATTCCATATTCCCTACAACACACACATATAATCAATGTAAAGTTTTCCTATTATCCAACAATCAAGGCATGGAAAGTCCAAGTCCAAAAGAACAGACAGAGAAAGACACAATGCAATGCATATGCAGTGGTAAGCACAACTGCGAGACTGCGAGGACCACAGCTTGAGTTCATGCAAAGCACGATGTAAAATAACATTTACTGCAGCCTCTATACACACACCCCAACAGCGTTGAGCGGAGTCTCATTTTCACCTTTCTTTGACCTTCAGTCCAGCTTTCACAGTACGCAGAGACTTGCATTATAGAATGGAGCTGGATTATACACGTTAAAACACTTGCAGATCATGATGTTGATTTCGACTTTCAAACTACTGCACTGATTGATGAAGAATCATATTATACAGCCATTATAGTATTAAAAATATCCTTGATGTTCCTACATGAAGTTTGTACAGCTATTTTTACCCATGTTTTATATTTATATGAGCTTTTTACTATAATGCAGACTGCATGGCAGATGATGGGCGACGCCATTGTGTCTGGGAAACTCAGAGGGGAATACAGCACTGTAACATGTCACAAAATACAATACACTTTTGTCCTTGTCCTTGTCCTCTGGGTTATGAGTTGTGCTCTGTGTCTGAGTCTGAGAGATTTAAGTCAGAGGGCAAAGTCGGTAAGCTAAGGAAGGTCACCTTGACTAATGTATTCCAATAGCTGACAGAAGAAGACCAAAGTGTCAAGTGTGGATGGGATAGGGGATGTTCTAGTTGTTCAGCTATGTTGAGCTAATGTTGGTCATTGCTTGACCTTCGGCAAGGAAATAAATTAAAATTCAAGTTGGTTTGATGGTTGAAAGTCAGGGTGACGTGGCCATGCCACTAAAGGTAAAATGATCCAGAAATCCAGTTGATGAACAAGTTGAAACGACGAGATTCTCTCGTCCATTTGTCATTTTGCGGTGGACGTTGACAGTTGACGGTAAGCTGCTCTCATTTCCGGAAAAATTATTAATATTTGTCAAAGGCTAATTGAAATCCGACAATTGATTCCATTCTGAACATCAATTGGGAAGAATTTTGATAAGAAAATCAATCAAAGTCTTAATACTTTGTTACACAAGTTTTCGGTTTGGCAAATAATCGAAAGAGGTATTTGAGATTTTCAATTTCTTTCATTGATTAGTATTTATTTTACATCATAAAATGTTTGCTTTGCCTTTATATTCAATATTAGCAGTCGTTAAGATTTTTGCGAATTTTTATGTTCCATTACAGGTGAAAATTGTAAGCATGGATACTGCAATGCCAGTTTCTTCCTATCCTGGAAGCGAGTCAACTTGCTCCACCAATAATTTGGATTTGGTAATAATATAACAAAAGATTGCAAAAGAAGTTTAACTTTCCATAATTATCGCTTATATTTTGCTATGAATTATAATATTTACACGTAACTTCCTCATTTTCTTCCTGTTCTCCCTAGAATAGCTTACGCTTCGCTAACATTCGAAATTGTTGCTTTTCAATATGCTAATCGCTTTTGCACAATGTATCCTTATAAGGGTCATAAATAAAGGAACAGAAAATCGCTTTTCTTCGCTTCGCAGCCTAAACGCTAATGTGAGATTAAAATCTCTTTGTAATCCCTTGATTTGTTGCCGTCGATGTATGCAATTTTTAATATTGTACGCTGAGGAAAAATGCTAAAAAATCTTTTAAGTACTTTGAAATTAACTGAATCATGCTTTTACACATTTTTGATTTGTGTAGGATGTGGACAAAATTGTTGAAACCCTGTGGGGTGATAAAAAGAAAATCAACGTTATGAAAAGTATTTGGACATCTACTGAATCGGACAGCTCATCAATGAGGAAAGTGAACCAAGAGTACCAACAACCTGTTGAAAAATATGGCCGCTCTCTCTGCAAGGCTTCTGGATATGCTCAATCGTTTAACCAAACTTCTATGAGTCCAGCCGTCTTAGCTTCAGGTGGTAATGTCACTAATGGTCACTACCTATCAATTCAGGCATGTCCAGCTATTTTAGCAACAGGCAGTCGTCATGGCAGTAATGGTCAATACCTTCCAATTCCGGTACCTCCAGCTATTTTAGCTACAAGTAGCTGTAATGGGAGTAATGGCTGCTTCCTGCCTATTCCCGTATATAAAGCTCCTTATATGATACAGAAATTCCAGCCATTCGTCCCTGTTGAGAAGTAAGTTACACTGTTACACTTCCAATATGCAAATACTATATTTGAAGTTTAATGAAAAGGGTTACCAGTTATAATCTGTTATAATAATTTACTCTTGAAAACAAAATAATCTAAACATGACTTCCAATTACTTAATTAATTAAGCATTTTTTAATTATGAACGTTTCTTCATTGATATTAGTGCTAAAGAACTGGGGGAACTCGTCCAATGTTTCATGTGGATAGAGTCTCTGGATCTAGATATCAAGATATGTGAAAAGTTTTTGAGAATAACGTCACTTTATCATCCTGTGCACTTGCCTACCTTATACGATGTAAGTAAATATATTGTTGTGACTTTTATAAGCAATATTTATTATTAGAAAAGATTTATTTAGCGATTCCGAAGTAGTAGAAATACAAACAGATAAATACGGCAACTTCGGAGTTCGATTCTCCGTTCCAATTTTTTATCTGTATTATTTCTACTTCGGAATCGCTAAATAAATCTTTTCTAACAATCATACCGAGGTTAAAGTCTTTTATTTATAATTATTTTACATTGTTCTTTCAATGAGCGTATTTCAATCAAGCGCCATTTAATTCTTGCACATGAAGTCGTTTCATGTTAATTAGTAACTATTAACTATTTATATGCTTTGGTTATTACCAGATGAATGAGGTCGCAAGACTTTTCCAGTACAGCGAAAAACAAGTGCAATGGTACAGAAAGTTTGCGGAGCACGTTAAAGCAAGTTTTGTATTGGAGGAGAAAAGACAGGATGACTACAATAAAAATTCTGCCTTGTGGAATGCCATTTCTGGAGGAATAGCTTGGTCTGAAGATTCGTTTGAAGGAATTATGTTCTCTACCATGATCTCAATTGCAAATAAATGGCACAAAACAAATAATAGTTTGTTTATGTTGTTGAGTGAACGTCAGGACCGTTCATCTTCAAACCGCCGTAAGAATAATACTTTATTAACAATTATATTTCTCCGAATTTTCTCTCATTGAATTTACAACTAATCTTATATTGCTCCTGTGTTTAATATGACAGGCTTGTACCCGGTTTATTTTAAAGAATTGGTGAAAGTTGTCTCAAATGCTAAAACTTCCGTGTGGGCTGTGACTGAAAAAATAAAAATGAGTGTGAATGTTCCCGTACTTAATTTGGAGTCATTTGAGACTGCTAAATACTTGACACCTATACCGTTTAAGTCGGGCTCCTGTTCGTCCACTTCAAATAGATCAGACATATCCGCTGAAGGAGAGCATAACTTTAGACGACGCAGAGGAAAGTACTTCAAGAAATTTTAAAACATGCAACACATAATACGACTCCTGAAATATTTATGATAGTCCCGCTGTTTGATTTCTCCGATCGGTAAATGTGGCTTTTAGAGCAATGGTAAAATTGTATATTCATAGTATTAGTATATATTGCAGATCTTATATTTTTAACATTCTCCTATTTTAACATTACTCCTATTGGAGTAATGTGTATTCCTAAATTCAGATAAATATAACTTGTTAAGTTTGTAAGTCAAGAAATGCAATTTTAAGAAAATTGTATAGATTTAATAATATTATATATATTAGTATGTTATATTTACATAAATGTTAACGTTTGCATATGTATTACGGTATTAATATGTGTTAGTAGTCGTTTGTAGCGTTTTAAGCCCAGAATGATAAGCATTGCAACAATATATGAAAGTGCATTGTGTAGTTATAGAATGGTATCAATTAAAATTGGTAATAAAGTACAAGTTAGCAAAACAAAACTTTAAAATTGTTTTCTAAGTTACTGTGCTGAGTTCATTTGTAAGGCTCCGTCTGACTTTCAGCAACAATACCTTTTTTAATACAAAAGAAACAAAGATAATATTTTGTTGTCGCCACTCAAAAACATTTTAAGTTGCATAGAATCGTTATCAATAATAACAACAATGCATAATTTTCTACTATAATTTTAATAAGATTGGGCAGAAAGTGCAGAAGGTAAATTCTATCCAACTAATAAATAATAAAACTAATACGCACTCATTAAAGCCATACAGTATAATATATTCTCTCTAACTAACAATACATTTGACTTGCATAGTAAAACAATGAAGATAACATTAATGCAACGCAGTTGAGACTCATCATTATTGTTGTTGTCGAGGAACTGTGGAAACAGAAAACAACTTTATAATATGAGCAACACAATATAGATACGTTCGTACTATCTGTAAAATAAATCAGCATTGTATTAATATTGCTTGCTTACCTTTTAGTAGAGTTGCCTGCCATTTCAGGACGCAACGTTGGATTGTCCAATGAAAAATTTGTATTTATTGATACTTTTTCATCAGTTAATGTAGTGGCATATTCAGAAGATGAAGTGGTAGTACTGGGACGAACTGTCGTAGTAGTAAGAGTCTGAAAGCTGTATGTTCTATGACAATTGCCTTGCAGACTACAAATGCTCCACAATTGGGACTTCATGTCAGGGTTACATGGATCCATTTTAATTTCATGTCCATTATTTCTCCCTTCATCCATACGAACAGTCAAACATTTCTGTTGCTGCTCAAATTTAAATGCTATGTTAGGGTTGTCATTTTTAAGATTAATGTTTACAAGGTTTTGCTGATGTCTATGTTGCGTATTTAAGTCCGGTTGAGAATGTGAATATGTGGGTCCAGTTTCAATATTATAAACTGTGTTGATAAAATATTTTGCCAAAGGAACACTACATTTTCCAGTTTTTATTTTAGTGTTGTCACTTCCTGTTATGATACAATCCGATCTAGGTCCTCGGATAATATATTCTCTTCTCCGATTGCTTGAAATATGATGTGGGGGTGTTTTATCTCCAGAATCTTCATTGTCTTCATCTTCGTATTCTAAAGTTCCGCTTGACTCCACCGGGTGTATACTCAGTCTCATTCTTTATGAAAGATGAAAGAATGACAAAAATTAAGGTGGAATGCAATAGAAATATTTGTATTCTTTCATATTATTTATTCACAACATTAAAATATTCAGATTAAGCATAAAAACAATAAATGATTTTTTTTACTTTGTGTCGTGTGCCCAGTGGCAATTCTTCAAAACAACTATTGGTTTACTATGATGATTAGTTTTAGTGTCGGATCTCGGATTTTCAATATGAATGCAATAATTTGAACCGTAACTTTTGAAAACAACAGACTCATTGTCATTTTCGTTTCCATTACATAGTACTAAAAGAAATGGAACAAGATGAAACAGCATAGTCATATTAAATTGACGCTTTACACAAAATTTGAACTCCATATTTAGACTGAATTTCATTGACACTCACTAAACAATTTAGTAAAAAGGTATAATACGTAGTTTCAATTCAACTACACAGTACACCAGTATTAATACAAGTTCATCGAACGGGAATGATGATGAACCGTACATAGATGACGTGTTGCTTTTACAAATGATAGTAAAATAAAAATTGTTTTTATATTGGTATAAGATAAAATGTAATAGTATATCAAACTCCGACTCCACGAATCATTAAGTTCTCTTCAAACTTTATGACGCTTCTATGATAATGATAAACAAGCAATCTTTTATAGTTTCATTGCATACCTCCATGAGGAAATACATAGCCAACAACTAACTGATAGCGTTACCGCAAAATAAACATTTATTTCCTAATTATATTCTAGGATTTTATGCAAAGGTTTTATGCGTAGTGCTTGCACACAATGGTATATTCAACTTTCTACAGACTTTGTTCATACACATTATGTAAGTCCAATGAACCTTATCATTTAGACAAACACAGTGGGTAAATAGCCTTTAATTCCTAGTGATATTTAAACCATGCATAAAAACGATAATTGCAATGAGTATCGGAATAAATGTGTGATAAACTTTGTGCTTTGTACAAATAGCTTCAAAGACTTCTCAGACGCAGTGGAAATACTAGACTACAAATCGAACATTGACATCAAAAAAATTTATGCCATTCTAATTAGTTGGTCAAACAGGTTTAATTAGCCGCAGTGTCATCTAAATATAGGTATAACTGTGAAGAAATACATTTTAAATATATATAAAGTCACATAAAGCAGACATGTGTCACTAAGTTCTCATAGAAAAAATGTCATATAGGTATACTTATAAAATGAATATACTACGCTTTGCCATTCCTATATGCAAATTAATTATATGGTTATTGCAAGAATATAATATATGGTTTTGCAAGAAAATAAATTAATAAGGTTACTAAAATATGTTGAGGTGGTGACCCATCAACCCATTTAAATCAGAATAGAAAACTAGACATTTAGCGTTCAAAAAATAATGTGCTACACAACAAATTAATAAAACTAATTATAATCATATCCTAAAAATTTGCTGCATATATACATAATTCTTTTTCATATTTTATTTCAAATTGATTGATACATCATAAAAATGTAATAATATGAGAAAGAACATCATTCAATATAACTTTAGTTATAGAGCCAAGCAATGAGGAAAATTATTGGGGCAATGAAGACTTCCTTCCATATACCTAAAGTATTGTACAGCCTAGTTGTGAATTGAAAGGGAAATGTTTCTGCTTGTAAATGAACTCCGCAAACAATGCAATCAATGATAATTTTCGACGAATGAAATGAAATAGGCAAAGTAGAACGTAAGAATCCAGATTATTATGTTGTTTTATTACTAACATTTGTGATTTTACAACACTAATAGGTATGGTTCTTACTAACCCAATTTCATATGTTTTTATGTAACACGTTTGTATCCTAGCAGTTATACTGTCACATTGTCACAAACTATTTTCCACTACTCTAGAAATTATTCTTTTTTCTCAATCAACCAACCAATATTATGTGTGTGCTTTCATTACATACATCATCCATCATGCTAATTAATAATCTATGAATATACAGTTATGCATTCAATATAGTATTCATCCTTGTACACAGGTATACAATATATTATTCTAGCTTGTGCTTCACCTTAATTAAATAGTAAGTAAGACAGCTAAGTATTTACACATAAGAGTTGGTTTAAACAGTTAGTCAAGCATTATAACATTATAACATTACAACATCATTATAATTATAATCGTTATTATTTTTATCAATAAGATTATTGTTATTGTTATTTTTATTATAATTATTACAATATGATATCATTTTCATTCAACTAAGCTAAGCAAACTCCTTATTTATGTATTATTAACACAGAGATATCATACTATTATTTTTAGTATTAACTTGACTTGGATTTAAATCTATCTCTACTACACCTATTACAATTTAATAATATTGTTGATATATTTGATTCATCCTTTACTACATCATTGCGATACCAAAAGCAAACTCAACTCACGCTCATAATGACGTATCTCTAAAATCTTATATTCATTTTATCATTCCATTTCCAAACTCTACGTCTTAAGTACATGTTTACATTACAATAAATACCATTTAAGTAATAGCAACATTTCGTGCTCATCAATCATGGCCATGACGCTATATAGCCACAATTGTCGTACAATTACAATAGAGGAGAAACTTCCTTTAGTTTAAAGACCTTACAGTATTATAATCAATATATTTAGTGGGAACTTACTCTGGGCAAGTGTAATTTTAGGTAAACAATAGTTATAGTATGTATTAATGGAGTTTTCAAGTGTTAATATGAGGACTAACATATCGGGGGAGACAATTTAATTTTTAATATCACTTAATTAGGATATATCTTCTTGTACAGTTGTGAGACAATCTGTATATAACTTACTGAAGAGATTATTCTTTCAGAATTTGTTTATTCGGATAGCTCACATAATATTTCATGGTAGCTTTGGTAGGTGTTGCTATAATTTTGTCTGTAAGATAATAAGGTAAGTTTGCATACACTGTTCAATAGCTACACGTGTATTTTACACCTTATATAAGAGTGTTTAAGATATATAGTTATTATTTGGGTGTCAGTGCTTAGAATTACATTTATGGTGAATACTTTGTCTAACAACATTTAGAGGTGTATGCTTTAGTTGGTTAAATTTTATTTATGTATATTTTAGGCTTGAAAATTGTGTGCATGAAAATTACATAACGGTTGTTACTAACTTTATATTAAAATTTATTTCTTCCTTCGCTAATGTATTTATGAAATGTTTCAAAGACAAAATGAAATATTAATTTTCATGACTGTTCATAATATATTACCAACAATTTCTAAATCGTGTAAATCAATGAAATACAATCGTGACGAATGCATCTGCGATGATACTTGATTACAGACACGAAAATTTTGTACGCGCTTTTTGATAATTCCTCAGAGGAAAAAATTTACTGAAGGTCAGCTGGATTTCTTGTGTTGATATTAATACGTAAAAGGAATGCTTTTGCATTGAAACAAATCATAAGTGTATGTAAGACAAAGTTTCGTTTGTTTGATTCGGTCATAAGAAAATACGTCTGAGATCAGCCGGCGAAGTAATCATATTACATTGAGGACATAATTTTTTTGCACTCTACAAAACAAAAAAAAAGTAATTCGTGAGATTATCTACTACGTAAATATATTTTCTGAATACAAATGCTTAAAAAAATTATTTTCAATTTTGGGTTGATATTTTTTAGAACTCACCAAAGTTCGAAGCCAGCATTCTTCACAATGAACATGCCAACAAGAGATAGACACCACCGGCTTCTTGTGCTTATCCTAAAAATTCAAACGTAGCAAAAATTTGCCATTCCAATTATTAGTGTTTAAAAAAATCAGCAAAACATCAATTACGACAAAATAATTATAATATATACACATGTATTATTCAGTATAATTATATACATGCTTATTTCTTACCATGCATATGAGACAGTGATTGCCATCATGAGAAATTCCACTCTTAACTCCTCGTTCAAGTTCCCTAATACGGGTTTTAAGTGCATGAACCACCATTGTGTAATTAACTGCTCCTCCTGGCTGTCCATCTTCTGTCGCACCATTTGAAGACTCTTCATCACCCCAGATATTCCTAAGGAACAGCGAATCGTGTTAGAAATCAAACAAATCTTGTTATTTCCTTCCAACTGACCAGATTGGCATAACAGATAACGACGAATACAAAGTGGACAAGTTTAATTAAACTCTGCACTTACGATTTAGTGTCTTGAGCAGAGTTTCCATCCTGAAGATGGGAAGGAGCTGAAGATGGTGGAGTGACTCTCATGATAGCCGATTGAATATCTGACTCTGTGTATTGAGCGTGACCATAAGTGGACGTGTCATCTCCATCCACAACAACTTCTAAAGAATCACTCTCCTCGTCTCGACGTCTTGAGTTGGTAGTCATGTTCAACCCAGTCACTACACAAACACATTATCAGGCAATTATTATTAATTAGTACAAATTTAATCCTTAATTATAGGGCTACAATTAATTCAAGTTCACATTTATTCAGACACTACCAATGCATTTGAAAGTATGAACTGATTGCAGTATGTAACCGTAAACTAATCTCTTACCAGAATAGTTGGTAGGAATATTAGAGTTAGGTCTAGGGTGTCTCCTGTGACCCATCCATTCGTACTCATCCAATTCATGAGGATCCCCATCTCCATCTCCTTCAATATCTACAGGTTCGTCTTCGTCCATCATGTCTCCATTCTGTGTTTATAATAAATACATATCTCACTTACTAAAAGTAATGCATACAATAAGGAATAATAAATTGTAGGGAGATAGATTCCCGAAAATTGACAGGAAGGGGAAATATGAGACGAGGCAAGACGAAGTTATTCGACTGGCAAAAAACGTTATAAAAGCATTTCTAAGCAAATGTTGTACATAGAATTTTACACAGACAATTAATTATTAGACAATTAATTATTCTATGTGAAAAGAAAAGTATAGATTAGTGCCTTATGTGGATACATGATACATACTGGGCATGCAACGTGTGCTCCTCCGCTTTCTTCTCGTCGTCGACGAGTTTTAAGTCGAAGCCGTGAATGACGATTTGCTCTCACTCTGTGGTAAGTCTGAAAACAAAGTTTATAAATAGTAAAATCGCCACAGTTGCTAACAGGATGTAAATGTTGTACATACTTAGTTATTATATATTCTTAATAAATAAACACGTCTTAAGATAAGATGCTTATAATTTAGTGTAAGTGTAATAAATACATTATAATGTGTGGTTAATTGGAATTAATCAAGTGAATCATTTTACCTCCCATCGGGAATCCTGGGATATTTCTGAAGGACTCTCTTTCTTATTTGATGCATTGGGAGATTCAGCTGAAGAAGACGATGCCAAAGGTTCATCCCTCATTTGGTTTTGTCTCCGTATTCGACTCATGCACATAAGCTGCTCAACTTCAGACAATAAATGAGATTCTAGATCCACTGGACGAAGAGACATTTTACACACGGGACAACCCAATTCTTGACCTCTTTTACGTCTTCCTGGAAACGGATAAAAAATATTACTCATTAGCTATATATAACACTAAGTAGTGCCAGCAAGCAATTATCTAATTTACACTTATTAAAAGCGGACAATCATTTTTTTATAACCTTATAACTACCCCGTAATTTTACAAATGCACCCCTTTATACTACATCATATAAAATTGTTTCCTACGTTGTTTCCCAATTTGCAGACATAGAAACATACAACATTTAAAGGCATTTTGTTTCTCACACTGTATTCAAAATCTAATATCATACTTTATAAGAACATCACCCTTTTGTGATAGTTACATTATTAAATAGCTTATATTCGTACAGATTTTATTGTTATAGCTTCAATGCTTGTATCCCGATGTAAGAAACTATGTTGGATACATTGGTTCTCACATTTACATGATGGTGTTTGCATCCAGATGTGATTTCGTAATTTAATAGCGACAGTTCGTGGTTTTATTTGCTCAAAATAACAAATGGAAACCTGACGGGAGTAGTGGGGTGACGTAGAACAAGCACTTAAGATGTAACTAAACCTTCTGAGCACAAAATATTGTTAGTAAATCCACCACAAATCAAACATGAGGGTTTACTGCCTACTATCATCCATAAACAACATTATGATACAATTGAGTCAAGCTACATATAGGTACATCCACTTTGAAAGCTACATGAAACTGTACTATTCGTAATTGCTACATACACGTAAAAGAAAGCCGTTCTTAAACGCTGACGTCCGTATTTGTTCACTCTGTTAGCAATAATAACGGAAATGCTAATGTTAGCAATGAAACATACACAACGTCATTATAGCATTTAAGATGATTTGCATTTGTCTGCCCGAACCTACAATACTAATATATATACCACTGTAAACTAAATGAAAGAGACCTTCTTAACAGTTGGGACCAACTGTTGTTCTTTTCCTACTGTAAACCACATAGCCCGTTCTTATTCCGAAAGCCAACAAACCAAAGAGATGAAATGGGCTATGTACAGAAAATCATACAACACCAAGTAGGTACTAGCAGTCAAAACACCACTGCAATGTTATGAATTTACCATCTACAAGTTTCATCATTATTTTCGTTGTGAATGTATTGCATATGAGTGTCTTATGTAAAGCACCAAAGAATGTATTGTATTTTTACCGTTAAAGTGAACCCATGTATACAAGACACATATAAATCCACTCTCCATAAATCCAAGCCTTCGTTTAACAATGAATTACATAGATAGTAAGTAATTGAGCTTGTAAGTATACCTTGCACACAAACTGAGTATCACTTTTTAACATTTGTACGTAATGTAATAATGTAAATGCATCTCAATTCTATTTTTTGAAACCAAGACTCCAGTTCTCAAGAACTAGCTAAAACTAGCATTGCATGATGAACAATATAATTTGATGCTATATATTGCTAAAACACATCGCTAGTTATTTTGTTATAGTTATTATAGAAATGATGTAAAGTGTAGCTATAGCCGACATATCTATGGAGGACGACATGACATGACACATGAGAATGTTTCTGGTAGGAGCACGTAGAAAACTTGGCGTAGTTTTACAAGTTGCTGAAATCTGGTAGTGTGGCGTATAAGGGAATTAGGGAGTTAGTTACTTTGTCTTTTTAATAGTAGGAAATAGAAATGTAGTGAGTTGGATTCGGGGTGGGATGGTATTGTGGAGTACTCAGAGCGTGATCACATCACTGACGGTTCGCTGCAACTGGTTCTGCTGCTGCTGCTGGTCTGACGCTATGCACGGATGACTGATTGTACGCCAAGGAACAAAGCCAGGACGGAACAAACCTTTACTTATGAGAACACGATGCGATGTGTCGACTAAACGTAACGAACGAGTGAAAGATCACTATAAGATCTAACAATGGCTTAAAGTCCACACTCACACAATGTACCTTGACTCCACACACTACTACTCTGTACTACACTATACATAGGTACATGTATGTGTGACTATTATGTAACTCTATACACACACACATTACATACATCCTGACAATGTGTACGAGCTACATAAATATAAGACTACTGTTACAGACTGTAGGGAGAGAGTACATATATGGGCTAAGTGAGGGCTAGAATAGAAATCTAGTGCATGTATCTGGAAAGAGAGAGACAGGGAAGTGTCGAGTAATCCTGTGTTAATTGGATGATCAGATCAGCACCAGCGGTGCGTCCAACCAACCTGAGCTCACATCACACTCCACACTCTATATCCATCCACGACTAAAACTTATTTTCCATATGCCTCAACTACAATGCTTGTAACACGAGAACTATATACACAAGACAAGCTTTCTTCTACATGTATGGTACAGCTATTGTAGTTGTATTAGCACATAGTAGGTGTATGCTCCTCATTCATACAAATCCACATGGCTCTTGTGTCACCAGAGAAAGTGCACGACATAAAGAGACTCGTGAAATTCCCTAGCCGAATTCTGCTGTCCGTCAGCATGTGGTGAATTGAGTTTTTATTAGTATCCGCCTTCACTTAGCATAGCACAGATACTTACAATTAGAGAATCCCACTCTCCTTTTATATGTAGTTATATCACAGGCATACCACAACAATAGCAATCATAATGTCCACATAAATACTGCTCTACTATATGATACTCGTGTTTTTAAAATTACAAATAGTACTGGCGATTATTATACTCTTGCGTGAAATTCAATTTTCACCAGACAGACCCGTCACACTGGTGTAAGCTATAACCTATCACCTCCACAATAATTTCCTGTCTTGTGAAACCTATCGCATGTGTAATATTACTAGTGCAGCACACGTTTGACAAGTTAAAGCGGATGTGCGAATGTCATATTATTCATGCATTATTTCCATGGAATTCCCACTTTCTACTGCTACCACTAATATTATGACATTCAAACGATCACACAAAGCTATCATGAAAATGTTTGCACATTCACGTGCAGTATTTTGCTTTCTCATGCTCAAATGTAGAGTTATTAGTATTACTGGACCTACAATTTTTTTACATGTATTACATCCATATTATCTTTCCAGTAATGTAAAATTCACAATTATTATGCATGCCTGTACTGCTCATGTAACATATATTATAGTTAATTAATAAGGAAACACCGAAAGAATAATTAAAAGCTGAATTGTATTGTAGGAGTCAAATAAGTAGTATATCACCTAAGCAACTTTATGCATAAATATTTCACAGACATAAATATTCATAATAAAATCATAGGAGATGCTGATGCAAAACTACAAAACTACTAGGGAGGGGAAGAAGTATTTGAGACGCTGATCTTGTTGTTGGGAAAGAAGGAGAGAATGGTGTTAAAAAATGTAGGAAGCGGTGAGTGAGGTGGATGAAAACGGTATGAAGGAAGAGATGGATGGTTGAGCGTAGAAAAGGACGAGATGAAGGAAGGACACGGGTAGTTTGTTTATCCTGTGTTTGTGCACTGAATGAATATCTCTCCTGCTAGAATCTCCTGGTTTGCTAATGTTATGTGTAGTTATGTGTGAACTGTAACTGGACCAGAGAGAAAGAGAGCTGAGTGAGTGAGATGCATTCACTACCAACCAACGCTTACTTCCTCTTATACATGTACCTATACTTCTACATGCTACATCTATATTCCACACAAATTTCATGTTGAGAATTTCACGTGCAGACAAGTGCCGAGTTGTTGCTACACAGTACTAATGCACTAATATGAGGGATAAAACATATTGTAGTGTTGTTACACTTTGGCTCAAGTTTTTACTATGCATTGACTTGTGTGTCTCACATGGAGGAGTAAAAGCTGAACTCAGTGAGTCCATCGTCGTCGTCTCGTCCATCAGTTCGTCCTCCTCCTCCTCCTCAACGGTTTCATGTTGATCACCGTAGTCGAGTGTGGAGTTATGAGCTTTATTGAGGAGATTATGTTTTCGCAAGGCCAAAGCGAAAAGAGACAAACGAGTGGTTTGCCTCACGACTTGGCTGACCATGCATGCCATGCCGCAGTGTATCTCTACACATACTGCAAATACACATACAGCCTTGTTACTTGTTAGTGTGTGGTTTTTGAGTGTGTGGCTCCAATGAAAGAACACAAATACACACACACTATACTTTTACGCCTACAATAGCATTCTACCAATACTACTACTACCTCATTGTAAGTACTCTGCGTTATACATCGGAAATACTTTCTTTCTTCTTCCTTGTACTATGCCACACTACTTGTATACAAGTAGGATGATATAAATGCAGGATGACATAGAGGGAACTAAGAAGTAAGTATACTATAGAGAGTAGTCGGTTGGTGGACTTGAGTGTTTTGGTTTGGGTGTTTTGTGTGTATGTGTGTGTGTGTGTGTGTGTGTGTGTGTGTGAGTGGTGATAGGAAAAGGATCTCATCTCATCTCGTCTCACTCGACTCGACTGACTTGAGCTAAGCTGAACTGAACTAGAGTGAACATCACAACGAGATCGGGATGTGAATGGGATGACCCAGTTGAGCCAGGGATTTGTCAGGTGCTTGTTAGCGACCCGTACACGTCTACCTAAGCCCTCCCTTGTGTTTGCGGCTCATCCATTTGTCATAGACTTTTTGGTTCGTCTCTTTCTCTGTCTATACTAATGTCTTCTATATACCACCTCCACCACCACACTAATACTCAACATACAACCCAAACTGCACAACACAACCATTCCTATTCCTATGTCTCTCTCTCTATTGCACTTACAAGTAAAAGCACGCTGAACAGAAAACTAATGCTAGAACTACCACTAACTATCCCAACTCTCTCTCTCTAAGCAACGTATACACACTCTGCACATGAATGCTAGTAGTATTTGTACTAGTAATGCATGTTTGGACTAAGTCGGAGTAACAATATACATTATAGGACACAGTGTAGAGAGAGGGCATTTCCATATCTATAGAGGTATGTAGGAAGGTGGAGAAAGTGTATGTTTGCATGTAGCACAAGGCAGTATTAGTAAGTATTTATGTATGTGACGAGAAGAGGAAAGAACAGGCACTCGAACTTCAACTTATGTACCGACAGACACTTCACTCCACTTAAACTAAAACAGACACATCTCTAATACCTACAAACCAAGTCACAGCGATCAATGCTTCAACCTGCACTACTACCACCATACCACCATCATCACTAAGCATTAGCCAAACCAAACATATTATAGCTACAAAAATGCATTGTAGCTACAAAAGAAGTTGTGCTATGAGTGGAGTTGCAGCAAGTACATGTAGTTTTATTTAAGAGTGTGTGCTTTAAAGTGTATGTAGAAGAATATAGAAGTGTGTTTAGTATGTATGTACACGTGTGGTTAGTTTATATTAGTGGCTGTAGCTGTGCATGTGTTGGAGTATAAGAAGACGACGAAAAGTCCTTTTGCCTTGCTTAACTATGTGATGGTAGCCTTTTAGTGTGGTGGTCGTGTAGGATGGTGGAGTGTTGCTAGTAGAGGATGTAGTGTAAGGAGTGTAGAGTGTTCTTTTAGTGGAGTATGAGTGTGGTTGTAGTAGGAGAGGAGTAGGAGTGCTAAGAACTATTTGTAGTAATACACACATACAAGTGTGGAGATAGAAGGCGAGAAGTGGGAGTTATGTTACGTTCCGTCAAGTGCAACGGTTAAGTTAAGAGATACATATCTTCTACTCAGAATCAGGCACAGCCACCGAACCCAACTCTGGAAAGCTGGAAAAGCCAAGAGAAAATAACCGGAGATTGTGGCCCATGCTCATCCTCATCTGAGGATCTGATAGATGGGCGCGTTGACGGCTCGGGTGATTGCCTCGTTACCAGGGATATCGAACTCAATCCCGGACGCTTAGCTTCTCGCTGGATGCACACCTGAACCTCGTCTTAATGGTTTGCATGCTGACAGATGGTCCTCTTCTCTTTCTCTCCATTCTCCGTCTCTCTCTCTCACTTCCACTATCGCCTTTATCTTTCCCTCGACTCCTACCAACTTCACTCACTCGCTGTGTCAGGACTACTGTGTGTAGAGAGATACACTAACATATGTATGTCTAACGACTATACACACTCGTATAATACATCTGTAGCCTCACACAGCACAAAAAGAAGCTTACTTACACCTTACGACGACCATGGACCATTTCTCCCTTTTATTTCCCCAAGTTTTACATTTCCACCACCACAACAGTCCAACTAGAAAGAGAAAACTCACGACTGACTGAACTGCACCACCAATCTGTAACCTGCTCACTCGTAGCGAGTCACACACACATACACCATACAACTACTACACCCACCCACCAAACACTTCTTTTACTATTCATTCCATTTCCTCCGTGAATTCTACTTTACTTTAGTGTACTGAACTGTGTAACATGTATTGTATGTATAAGTAAGTACAATGAGAGCACTACAATGCTCCTTATGCTATCTGTCTGTGTGTTCTCTCATATACGCATAGAATACAAAACCAGTGTATGGAGAAAAATATATTTATTCCGCAAAAGTCACATCCTTCGTATTGCACACTGTGTAGTAGTGCAGACACAGTGCTACAAGCACACGTAAGTAAATATATCAGATTACATCAAGAACAAACAGACCAACACAATATATCTTTTTAGCCCAGTTTCCTTCCAGTGTCCATGTCAACATATACAGGGAGATAATATTGTGCACCACTTCTAGGTTATCTGTATTGTTAGAATATAAGTGCTGCACATTGTACATATGTAGTGCAGTAGAAGTAGAAGGAGGTTGGGAGTGGGCAAAGGAAACCTGGAGACGATACCAAAGCCCACCCATCACATTATCCCATCAACATCTAACACCTTCAACATTTTCAAACCTCGTCGTCTTTATCGTCTCAATCGACACTTTTTCCACTCTCCTTTGAAATTTCGCCTTTGCCTGTGTGTAAAACCACAGAGAAAGATGAGAAAAACCATTTGCTATAAGTAGAACGACACTGTAGCCATAGCACTAGTATTTTCTCCTAACCATTTTCCCTATCTTACTGACACAACAAGTACTAGTAGCTATTGCTCCGTTTGTATCTATGTAAGTGATGGTGACGTACATGTTCTGCCGAATTGTCCTCACTTTTTTCATACTAATGCAAGAGTACTACCACTAACAGTAATAGCACTGACAGTAGTTTTGTTTGCACATTACGTGTCTGTATATAACACGCTATTGCTTTCATTTCACCCTCTATATACACATAGCTCTGTAGCAGTAAGTAGTTCTTGTAAAACTACAATACCTAACTCTATGTTATATAGCCTGTGTACATTTATGCTTGTAGTTTCCTAGTAGAGCAATGCAATGACTGCGTAGTGTGGTAGTTGTGGTATTGGCTACCTATATATTGGCTTGGAATACATAATGCTACAGACTTTACCTACTGCCTACTTTGTGTAGTGACTAAGAATGAAAGAGGAATCGTATATGAACAAATATCTAGAGTAGTGCTAGTATTTCCACTACATGTAGAGATGGATCCGATCAAATCGGATTGAAACAGCTTAAGTCCCAAACATACAAATGTACGGCCATTGTCGACTCCAATCCACACATTCACATCTAGACTTGCTTAATGCATTTTTTATCGGTTGGGCTTTCTCCTCCTCAACAAGAAAGACTATTGCAACCCATATTGCGTCTTTCCCAACTCTTCATGGCACAACATCATTTCCTATCTTCCCAATACTCAACATCACTACCATTACACTCAAACACATCTTTAAACACTAAGTCAACAACACTTCACCCGTACTCTTAATTTACTTTCTAGCAATACTTACTTAACTAATGTTTTTGTTAATAAATAATATCGCCATATCGCTAATGCTCGTTCGCTTTATAAGTTTGAACAATAAATAATTTAATACTAATATAATATATTTTATGTTCTGTATGTACCTATGTTATTATGCATGAGCGTTAAACTGTAGAAAGCTTAATCAGAAAAATAAAATTACGTAATATATCTGTATATAAATAGATACTGCATTTATGTGGACGAACACGGTTGCAACGATTACACAAAACTAGAGAAAACATCGTCATTTTTGAGTGAATGAATGCACAAGCGGTTATTTTCTCTGTGGTGTGTAAAGTCAACAATATTCATAGCCAAATGTGTGTGTATGTTTTGCCGTCCATGAAAATTACAGCTATCTGAGAAAATTAGCTTTCCAGTGCTCGTATATTGTAATGTGCCTTGAGGGCGTTTAGAAAATGCTATTTCATCATTAATTGGATTAGTCACAGTTCGTGATTTCTATTATCGACATAAAATAAATAGAAGTACACCACTAATTGTTATGATTGGGCTAATTTGTGTGTAAATCGTTATATATAGTTAGTGAGAACACCTACGGCATCATTTCATCAAAGTTCCTCTCTTTCATTACGCTCCCGTGGAAAGGTCGCTAGATGAGTATAACAGCTTCGTGTGTGGCATTTTGAACTTGAGGAAAAGGGGTTGAATTTGCCAAGCATGCCACCCAATTCATTTGGCTCTTGATGCATAATCACAGTGGAAGTCTGACAGTGCTTGGCCAGAGGACATAGAGAAGAGGGGCAATAAAGAAGCCCAAGCGTAATATTATGTATTAACGCGAAATCTACTTTCAAGTAGTACTCCTATTCCCCTTTCGGTACTTCAGTCTTGAGTCAAAGAGGAATATTCAACATTCAAAAGTTACTATGGCGCACGACATGTTAGTTTTGCATGAGAGATGAAACGTAACAACGAACGTAGTTTTTATAGAAAAAATATGAAACACACACAAATGGAGATAGGTTGATATAGCGCATATAAGTGGACAGATGGGATTGGACACTTTAAACGACTCTTCAGATCGAGAGATGTTTGCAGATGATCACAGCATGAATAAGCACCCAAGTTTAACTGCCACGCATTAGTACATGGTACAATATTGATATGTAAATCAGTTTTTTCTTTGGAAAATCCCGTATTCACCATTTAGCTGGGAATTAAGCCGGCTTGAGTTATTAGTCACGGCAGCCTATAAATAATCTTTGTGAAAGTGAAAACTCCTAACTAACCTTGTAACACTCAAGAAAGCCACAAGAATATGAAAAGGAAGAAAAGTCTTAGACTGCTATAATGAAAAGCTGTAGATTACTCATTTACTGCTCAAGAGATTCCATACCACACCTTTACATATTATCCCCTTATAGAAAATATACTTTACTTGTCTCAAAATGAAAACCATATATGTAGCACCTACAAATATACACCTAAAAGTGCATGTCTTACATATAAACTCGTCAGTATTCCTATAATGCATTAATGTCGACTTTTCTTTCACCCGTGCAGATTATATTTTATATCACTGTGATATTTGAAACCGTGGAAGTCAATAAGAGTAGATATTGCGACGAGCACTGTAAATATACTTCATAAACAGTGGGACGGCATTTCAGGTGAAAGTCTGTAGAGAGTTCAAAGGTGTGCTTCTAATAGTCAATTCAACACGACAATTTAAAGCTTACTCAACAAAGTGATCTTACGAGAGTTATCTTACGAGCTTCCTCGCTTACTTTACTAAACGTCTTCTATATTTACTAAACACGCTACACGTATTGTAGTTTCAAGTCGCAACACATTCTCACAAGTAATAAAGTTAAGTAAACTTTAACTATCCAAAAAACACAATACTAATAAAATAACGTTTATTATGTCACACTATGCACATGAATACAATCCCTGCTTGTTTCTAAACTTAAAATCGACTTCCTCTTATATCATATATGTGCATGTATGTACATGCACGTAGATTTACACAGAGATAATCTACGTACACTTTCTAGTCTAATATTTTATATACTTTTTATATGTTATAAACATTTACGCCTACTCACCCAATATAGATAGGTAGTCATACTCCATAGCTTCAGGTTGATTTTCACAGAAATTTGTGGTGAGTGGAAAAAGACTTGCAAAGTAAAACCGGGTAAAATACTACTAGAAACAGAAAACATCTCTATGTGTCTCTTTACTACTGCAGGCATTTTTGTCGTGTCCTTGTCTATCTGTTGTACATAAGTGGAAAGGTAAAGCAAAGGCCAGTCGCCGTAGTAAGTGGAGTGACATGACATCACACCAAAGTGCTGCTAAAAGATGAGCAAATGTTCAACTTCAGTTTAGCACTACATATACGCATAAGAGACTTGACAATAAATTACTGGTTTTACAAAATAATGCACACACAGAACAATAGCTTAATACACCTACACCACGTACATACACGAAATGCATTCTTAGTAAAATATCCCACAAATATAACTTTGTTTTCTACCTTGCATAACACTACAGTGTTATGTAGGAAGGAACTAGTACATAGTACCTACATGCATAGTAGGATTATAGACGAAAAGCTTTGTTTCACACATAAAAATCCATGTAATGCTAACTACTAACTGTAATGAAGCTGGTTAATACAAATAATACATGTACAATATTAGATATAGGTATTTTTCAATGTTGAAGTCCATGCTAGAGAAACCGTATGCCTGGATGTATGTATGTAAGTAGGTATACGTAAAGCCACATAGCTCCACACAGGAAAATCAGAAAGGTTTTTGAAGCTGACGAGTTTTAGGTTATAATAACGGTTAGTGGTTCATTGTCACAGTGATAGTTTCTGTGTATTTACTATACAAGATGCATACTACATACAAGACGTTACTTAATATGTGTTAGTAACTTTATACTCCCAGTTGAACATGTGCATGCATGACATTGCTGTTGTGCGATCTCAGTCTCCTATATGTAATACGTTGGAAAGTGACTATGTGTAATACATACGGTGTTACGTGTGTGTGTGTATTTCAATGTTCTCTGCGTGTGCTGGTGGTGCTCTGGTTGAGTTGGGTTTGGTTTGGTACGAAGCCGTCTCTATTACCACAACTCATATCAAGGGGCCTATTTCCGCTAATAGAATGGGACTTTGGGACTCAAGTAGGATCAGGATCAAGTTGGCTATAAGAATGAGTATCTTGTATGCACGGATGAATGGAAGCACCTACTATCAACTATCTCCTTCCGTCTCCACTCTCTCTCTCTCTCTCTTCCCATCATCACCACACAAGCTCTGCTATACTTACACTCCTTCTCGGATTCTAAGTGAAGAATATTTATATAGACTTAAGTCCTTGTAAAGTGTGCGTAGCTGTGGTAGTAGATGTAGAATGGGCTTTAAAAGAGTAGAAGAGCTACAGTGTTGGAGTGGAAGAGCTGAAGACTGAAAACAGTGAAGTTTTAAAGAGAGAGAAAGAGGCAGAGATAGTGATAGGAGTGTTCTTTCTTTCTCAGACTAGTCGTCTAGGTTTCTGGTGCTTTGTGTGTAGTTGACTTGAGTTTAGAGTTGAGAAGCTGAAGGGATGATAGTGTGGAGAGAGCTGTGAACTACGTAAGATATATAACAAGTAAAGTGTGAACTGAAGAGAAATAAGAGGAGAAAGACTGAAAGACTAAAATAAATAAGAAAAGGAAGGAGAAACTGAGCCATGAGCCTGGAAGCCGCTCATGCTTGGCTTACCACTAAAACCTGCCGTCACTTGATATTCATGAAACGAATTGAATAACTAAGCACAGCCGCTACCTATTATCAACTTATCCCATAAAGGCTGTACAAACACACACACACAAACACACGACGACAACCAACGGCAGAAGGATGAGCAGAGACTGAACAGAGACGGCTAGAATTGATAGAGATGATATTATGGATACCTGCATATGATCACATCACATGTTCTCCAGGCCTCTTTCTCTCTTCCACAACACCACTCTCTCATATCCGGGTATATGCTTTTGCAGCAGAATGAGACTGAGTAAGTAATATAGGAGAAAAACATAGAAAATCTTTTCCTCATCTCAATCTCATATTTTCAACCCATTCTTGTTACACACACTCATCCAGGCTTTCCCTACAAATTAAATCGCCCTCCTGCAATTTTATATCTGCGTATCTCTACTATCACATCATGCACTCACTCTCTTAACCACCAGACGTGAAATCGGAGCAACTGCACTTCAGCTTACTCAACTAATAGTAAATATACCCGTTTTGGTTCCATGGCATTGGATGGGGGACAACATTTCTAAAACACAGTTCAGTTCGGAAAATTAGGTGCATATACATAATAAGCTGGCTGTGTATATATGTACTAGAATCAAAATTTCACGTGAATTCGATCACAACTTTATTTACATACCAGATAAACCTACAATCTCAATCGCTTCGCTCAAAACAAATCTTTGCATATATTAGTAGTTTTAACTATCTTTTATAAAGTTTTTAACGCCAATGACATGTATGCTATTTTTTTAGTTGTATGTTTTTATTTGCCCCGACAATTATTACGTTAAGACTAAACAACGAATTTTTTGTGTGTATTGAGATATTTGTGTAAAATATTTAGTGTAGCAACCTACATACTTCAGTAATTCCATTGAGTTCTGCTAAAAATGAAGCAGCATTTAAATACGCTGTGTTAAAAACACAAGTACAAATTAATAAGTAAATTATGCTTGGCGATGAATTTAATCAGTAGAGGAAAAGCAATGAAGACTGATAGTTCACTCACAGAGATACAAACACTGCTATTACAAAGCATGAGGCCTCGACAAATAAAAAATGTTGTATGTAGTTTGTGTTTGCATGAGAGTTATTTTAGTTCAGGTGGAAGAAGCTGGAAGATTGCATTGTACAAACAGAGAAGATATAAAAATATACAAGTTTGGGGCCATAGGATAGAAAGAGGGACAAGTTGAGTAGCACAAAAGAATGAACGTGTTTAGCTGTAGCAATAGTTTATAGTAGTTTGATAGGAAAGATTTTCTTATGTGTAACTTTGCTTTAGTTTACAAGGCACATAAATGCCCTCATCAATTGTCTCGAATGGAACCCAAATGTTCCCATTTAAAAACAATCCCATGATTTATGAACAATAGCCACCAAATGCCAACAGGAACATATACTCACTCTATTCTTCAACTCCTACATAGCACTGTAGGCACTTGCACGTATATCCACTGAAGTACAGATAGAACTCTAGAGCTGTAGAAGTATAGAAGTATGAGGATAGGATAGAAGGAGTCATGGAGTTGACTAGTAGCAGTAGTGGAGTACAGAGTAGAAATAGTAAGTGAGGAACTGGAGGAACTTCAACATGTTCCATAGAGGAAGCATGTTGAGATTGTGAGAATACAAAAGGGTAGATGGGGAAGAATAACAAACTTAGTTGGGAAGCTATGAAAGCATACGACACGACTCGTACACGACTCTTACACTGATCTTGTTTTATTCTACAGATGAACACTATGATATATCAATCCAATTCATTTCTATTCGCCAATCCTTTTCTTCTATACCTATGCCTACCTAGCATATAATATTAAACCTATGTAGTAGTACATAGTGGTATATGGAATATGTACAGAATGTAGAGTGTGAGTAGCTAAAGTGTGTATGTATGTGTAATGTACCTATACACTAGCGTAGTTAGGTATATGGAGACTAAGTGTGGTGTTAGAATAAAGACTGGTGGCTAAGGCTAAGGAAAGAGCCCGAAGGAGGAACACAAAGACAAAGCTTACAAAATACTACAAGTTCAATTCAAGAGAAACGTTATGTAATAGTTAGGCTATTACGAAACTATGACTTGACGCGTCTCTCTCTCTCAGTCTGTGTATTCTGTGCAAGGCTGCTATAAAACTAAAGCTGGAACAACCCATTCTCTCTAAACTGGAGCTAAACCTTTGGATGATTTTCATTGCTTTCCTTTCCTCTGTAGTGTTAGTGTCTGTGTGTGTTGAGAAAGAGGAGCGAAGAAGCCTTCTGTTTTCATTTCATTTCAGCCACCCAGCTCAACAGCCCACATTATTCTCATTCACAATCCCATTACATACATTATCACATTCAGCCGTTATTGTAATCACATTACTTCATATATTACCTGAATGTATTTCATTATATGCTTTGCTGTCATTATTACTGTTAGTCTTCGGCATGCTCCATTATTAAACCAGTTAATTCATCCCTCAGTCACCTCACACCCGTTAAACAACACTTTCACACTGTGTAAACCTTAGCTCCACTCTAACAACGCCAAGTCCGTCATCACTTGACCCAATTGTTTTTCTTTTCACTATTCTTCAGTCACTAAACTTTACAATTTCTTTCTCTATGGATATTATTAACGCTTTTTTATTCTAAAGAAAAAACGACAGGGGACTTTTGAGTTAATGTGAAATCAACAATTAATTAACAAAAATAGAAAAGGAGTGTTTACAATAACAGCTTTTTCCCGGTTGTGTAAAATAAAAAAATTCTCAAATATCTGTTTAAGTACCAAAATAAATAACTTGCTAATATTGCTAAACATTATATGTATAACAAAAAACTGATCAAAATTTGACGTTCAATTTATTTTTCATTTACAATAAGTATCGATACAATAGAGATACGTATAGCAACTACCCTTTTTAGTCTTTTTGGAACGACCTAAATATTAACACGTTTTACCTGTAGTGTAAATTAAATTGAAAGAAGCTGATATTATCATGTGAAAGCATTCAATTTGAATCGAGGTTAATGGGAATATAAATCACAGCGAATTTTAGGGGAGAATGGCTGATAGTATAATAATTGAATGATATACTGGTTAGGGAGGATTGGGAGATAATCTCAAGCGCTTAGGTGTTATTTTGGCATCTTTCCTGAGGATATTATGATTTGGTTGCTAGAGTCATGAGAATGTTGCTTGTAATATCAGTTTCAACATACTAAATACAAATATTAATTGACAAACTATACTACTTAAATTAATTTCAACAGTCCACAATAAATGGAATGTGTGCCAACTTTTGTAAATGCAATATTTTCTTGCTCGTATAAATAAATTCAATTCGTGAAGTAAATCTGTTGATACATCTATTAAGTCGAGCACAAGAAGCAGAATTTATATAATAATAGCATTATTGTTTATATGCATATTATGGAATTCAGTTTGCACTTTTCAAATCTCATAATATTATTATGAGATTTGAAAATATGTATTTTTTAGTATTCCATCTTTCCTTATTTCCGCCGTACCATATTTGCAATCTTGTTTGAGATATGAATAGACAAGCTGCGGCTAAATAGCAATCACACATTCCATAGTAATATGGAATGTTTGAAATTACATAGTGATTGGAAATAAAGTGAAATGATTTGCATGTTGTACTATGTAGGGACCTTCTTAACACTTACTGTGGCTAAAATGTGTAGGTACGAAAATATGTAGGTATTAAGTAAGTTGGTGTTGATAATTGTTTCTGCATCTGTCAACCTAAAACGCATCCTCCCATCGTATTCAAGAATGATGCGGTATCCATCCACAACGCAGTCGATAATACGAATTTGAACAACACATATGGACAGTTTAATATGAATGTGTGTACAATGGGAAAATTGTAGTATTTATTGTAAGTAGAACTACATGTGTATGTTGTATGAGAGGGATGCTCCTCCTGCATCGAAACAGAAATTGTTTGAGAAGGATGTTTAAAACGCAAATATTTGCATAAACGAGTTAACATCAATTTAAATCAAATTGTTAAGCTATTAAGGTGGAAAGGGTACACAAGGAATTTAAGGATTCAACAAGAGAATTTCGAGTTTACACACACACACTCATTCCTGATGCAAACAAGGCTTTAAATTGTAATTTATGCTGGAGCACACGAGTAGCAGTTCTCTTCCTTTAATTAGAATAACATTCAAGATTAATATTCCAAAGTAGCTTAATTCGACTAATAACGGCTGTTCGAGTCACTGCACCAAGCAATATTTTCCACTTGTTAGAGTTATTAAACACACTAGAACTTTCAACAACCATAATACTCCCTACCCATCATCATAAACTTTACCACGACCTTTCAGCCACTATGCAAATAATATTTGCCTGACACCAAATCAGGATTTCACTGCTACTCGCCCTCCATATTCCTTCCCTCCTACTCCACTCATAACAACTATAATATTCACATTTGATAATATTTCCTCGAGTGCTTTCATTATTACTAGAGTCGTGTGTGTCTGTATTACCGCACACACGTATTACTTCACAGTCAACACAATTCTCTTTCTCTCTCGCTTTGGCTTTGAAGGTAATTGTAATAGTTAGTTGAGCTTTGCATTATTGTTATTGGAGCGCAAGGGAAACAGGGAGAACGACCTCAGATCTGATCAGAGAAATGATCAAAGAAAATCCTCCAATGGTTTCTCGACGCAAGCTAATAGTAACATTGCTCTCTCAACTCAATAAAACCAACCACTTGACGAATAACTCACAAACATTGCTCCTCTCCCCGTACTCCATCTCCACAGTCCATAATAAACGAAACGGCCTCCAACAGAATTCATGACTCACTCCAAATCTTTGGTAACAAATCCTCAGCATTTGCAAAATATCAGGCTCACTGCATTTTACAAAGCATCAGTCTCATCCAACAACAATAATAACCGTCACTACTACACAGTCAAAAACCACAATTAAATAATTGTGTCAGACAACAGATCCATTTCCTCAGTTATTAACCCACTTTAGATTTCAAGTCTGTGCTTAATACTACCTAGCCTGACTTTACGCGTGTTCTTTTGTCAAAATTGTATCTATTCTACTATATACATATTCCACGGTCTTTGCATTTTTAAAAATAATTGTTTCTCTTCTAAATATTATTACTACTTATTATATACCCGAAGTATACTCGTGTATTATTAACAAGCCTAAAAATATGAAAGTAGTAATAAATTACTACATTATATTATTTTGTTCTTGCACAAGAATTGTAAGTGTAGTATGCTCAGACAGATTACTACTTATCATCATTCAAAGCGAAGCTAAAAAAAACAAAGGAAAAAGTGTTTCTGTGAATGCTGACATGTTAAGACAATGTTAGTTCAAGTGAAGGAGCTCCGACTGTGCGGTAACATGACGTTCCACTTCACCAAAATGCAATGCATTGACGCTTGAGTCTCTCTCGTATGTAGTATAACAAGTTTTACATGTAAATAAATAGTGTGTGTATAGTACGTACATATTAGAGACAGACATTCCCATAGTTCCCAGTCAACAAGACTCGAGTTGTGTTTCCCAATGGCGAACTGACGGAAGACTGGGAAAGGATAGTAAATTGAACACCCAATAAGCTGTGCGGAGTAATATTAAGTAAGGAAGAGTGGTATGAAGATGCTTAAAAGAACAGAGAGACAGAGAGCTCGAGAGCGGAGAAGATGAGCCGAGAATTCCATCAGATTAGATTATTCACAATAACAGAAATTCCTTTCCACCGCGCCTCCTCTTGTTACCCGAGACCAGAGAGAGAGAGTCTTTAGCCATTTATTAGATACACAGTGTTGATATACATATACATGTATATATTACACAGTACAAATACAACACAATAAGAACAAGGATAAGTCGTAATTCGTCTGCACTACTTGTACTAGTACTACATGGGCCTGCATTGGTCTATAGAGAGATAATGTTAAAGAAAGTAGTGTGAGTGCTGGTCGGATGCCTTGTAGAGCCTATAGTGGTAGTCGGAGTAATCTGGTGCTTGTAGTATAAAATAGTTGAGTTTGTTGTGTAGTGTATGTCTGATGTGAAGTGGTGTATACTTGTAGTTGTGTGTGGCCTGTAGCCTGTGGTGAATACAGATATTGCTCCTCATGACTCATGATGGTTGTTCTGGTGTAGGAGCAGTGAATTGAGTAGATACACAGAAAGTAGGAGGAGAAGCCTTAAGCAACACTTTACAGATGCTTGGGAACTTGTAAATACATTCTAGTAGCTTGTTACACTCCAATTTCCTCCGTTCCTCCTTTCTTTGCTTTCTCAGTTGCTTCTATAGTCTGGGCTAGCATTAGTACTGTCTTGTAGTGTAGTAGAAGGGTATTTGCAGTGTAGTGTGTTGAGTTTGAGCAGTTTGCTCCTATTTATCTAGTCCTTTGCATTACGTTACATTATAATAATAATATTATATTATTCCTTCCTCTTTTACTTAGGCTACGTATGCAGTGCACTACAGTAGCAAAGGAAAGGATGAGCAAAAGAGAAAATAAGCAACGTCGTTTTGCTAACATGATCATGTTGAACCAGACTTTGCCTTGTAGGAGTATGTAGAGTATATAGAGTGTATAGTGGGAGTAGAAGTTGTGTGTGGATGGAGGAGTGCATAGTTGAAGAAGTAGTGCTGTATCTGTAGCTTTCACTTCTTTCTTGGACGAATGCAATCCAATTTAATTTAATGCAATCGTAAAATCCCTTGACTGTGCTTTTATTGAAAACCTAAACGTCTTTATATTTTATCGCTCTTCCACTTTCATCTATTTGCTTCCCATTGTATGCGTACATACTGAATAGACAATGGTGTTGTAAGTGTAGTGTACATAATACTTGCAACATCACTCTGTCTCTGTGCTCCTTAACATGATATTATTATTATTATTAGTGGGCATAACTCAACGCTTCAAGCACCCGATTTATTCTAAATGTAAAACACATAGTAGTCAAGTCAATGGAATTAAACATAATAATTCTCTCGGCAAAATTAATAGGTGTATCTTTATGTAAGTGCATGTACATACCTAGGATGTTTATGTATACATGGATTCCAACTGTAATTTTGTGATAAATAAGTAGGCATGTAAATATTTCTGCGCTTCCTTGAAAAATTGTATGGAGGCTACAATGCATTCATGATGATGACGTATTAGTATTTCTGCCTTTTGGCTTTTTGTGGAAAAAGTTGAGAAGGTTTGGAGACAAACACTTGAAAATACCGCAAAATAACAATTGCTCAAGTGAAACAGAAGGAAAACATCCTTTTTCAAGATTGGACGATAATAGCTAAGGAAATACTTGTGTTTTGTGCCACTCTTTCTGTAACTCTTGTGGTGTGTGTGAAGTGCAAATAGAAGTGAGTATAGGATCTGTGTGTTTATGTGCATTTGTATAAGAGCGGGAGTATGGTATGAATGTGTATTATGTATTAAACAATGGGTAGGTACATAATAGGCCTATTCATTGAATAAACGGAGAAGTTTACATAATATAATTTTCTTATGAAAGTTTTCCCCTTGTAGTTGGCCCGCTTTCTCTTTTTCCACTTGTCTTGTAGCGTGTCACCTTGTGTCTCCGAGAGCGAGAGAGTAGTTGTGGCAGGAGTGGCATGAAAAATGTTCCCATATATCTGTTCTGTCTCTGTACGTGTGCATTCGACTCGAGCAACAAAAAATATGCCTTTATTTTATGTGCGTGTGATACAATGCAATATGAATGAGGCACTCAAAAAGGCTTACTCTTCAATTAATCGTTTCCACACTACACACAATATACGTGCCAAGTCGACGGGTTCAGTTGACAGAGAGAGATACAGGAGAACTAAAGCAACCGAAAAATAACCGAATCAAATGCAAAACTACTTGTCGTCACCCCAAAATGCAATCCGACGCTAAAAATATAAAATAGGCAAATTGTTTCCCTTGCACCACTTTTCCCCAGCTCTCCATACATAGCCATATACCATTACTTTCTCATTTTAAATTGTGTTTTTTGTAAATGGTTTATATACACGGGGCTAGTATGGGAGGCCTCGAACCAAACGCAGTAAACACTTAGTTAGAAAGGTAGGGTTTGAAGGGAAGCAGACGAAAAATCACTTCGCCCCTATGAATTTTTTCATTTCGCTACAAGCTTCCTAAACGAGAGAATACATGTTTTCTCAAGATGTAGTGGAAACTAAACGTAGGGAGAGTTATAAAATGTTGAGAAAACAAAAATTTCGTTTGAATGCGAGGTTCATAAAGAATTTCATACCTCTTGAGCATTCGTATTACTTGCGGAGCCCACTGTCGACACTTAAAAATCTTTGTGACAACGATAAAAGTAAATCAAACACGGCTCCAGCTAAGTCGTCAGAACAAAATATGCGTTTTAAAAAGCTAAGAAGTTGACATTTGATAGATATATGGAAATAAGTAGATAGCTTTCTTCTTTTTATAGACAGGGGAAAACAAATAAATACAAAATTACTACACAAAGTGAATAGACGAGAAAAAGAGGGTTTCAAAACTGAGACAGTAAGCGGAATACAATGTTTCAGACTGTATATCATATTGCACTTTATCTTCTACCATGTTACAGGGACTTGAATGTCAATATAGAAAATTCGAGGATTTATTTAGCAAAGTAGTGTAATTGACATTTTCATAACTTTAATAAGTTTAATTGCTATTTTGACGAAATTAAATGTAGTAAAATAGGTAACGCACAGGGGTAGGTTTCAGATCAGCTTAACACATTTTTTAACTTGATTCGCCAACAACAATAACCGTACGACTAACAACAACGATAACTATGTGCTCAATTTTCATATTACATGTGGACTTCATCATGGTAAGAATGATGCTGTTTTCATTCAATAGTCATAATATATATTATAAGTATCAAAAAACAAAAATAAAAATATCTTAACATTGCTGAATACAAATTATAATTTGCATACATTCGAATATTTATAGAGTATTTTACTTTGACACTTTCATTAACGATTTTTTACCTCAGGAGCATACAAAAATCCCTTACCTAAGCCACCAAATTATTGTACTGAACAATAATTGTTATTACATCATTTTATCAACGACAATCAAGATCATTATTATAGATTATTGCATATCAAAGAAGCAAGTGGAACAGTTAACTAATAGGTTCAACAATTCAGACCAATGTCGCTTTTTCATTTAAAGACACTAGACTTGGAAACATAAGTAATATTTTATAAAGCCCGAAAATTGAGTAAATCACCAGGTAAAATGTTTTGAACTGTGGTATTGATTATCTAGTTTGGATCAAACTTAAAAAAATGTATATATTTTTTATAAAAACCTTTTTCTATTCAAAAGGTCCGAAGGATTACTAATGTAACTGAAAATAGTGATGAAGTGTATGTGTGCTTGTAAATTATTCATTAGGTCAATTAATGCATATCGAAAATGGGAAGGAGTATATTGGCAAATGTTTTTGTGGAGTTAAGACTGGAAGAGTTTGTGTAGTACAGCCTGCAAAATTGTTACACGTATTTTATTTTTTGAATGGATGGGTTTGTAGTAGGAGGGTAGTGTAGAGCTGCATTACAGTGGTGGAATGATTATATATTATTATGCCTGTCAGCTGAAGCCCCCAGATCAGCTCAGCACTATTCTTTCCTCAGTACTGATGTGATCTGAAGCTACAAAAGAGAGAGGGTCGGAATAGAAATTGAGTTCCTCAATCTTCACCAATAGTGCTCAATAGCGAGTTGAGTTTTGAAGTGAGTTTGTCTGCTCTAACGGAAAACTCGACTCACAATCTCATCACGTCACATTCGTTCTCAAGAATTCGCTTTATTTGCAGATGCTCTGCTCAAGCCTTCTTTCCACAAGGTAGATTTGCCATACACGTCGACTTGTATCCATGCACAGGTACACACTACATCATACCTATCTCAAATGCCAAAAATCTTCTTACACACACACACACATCCTTCCCTTACACGCTCATACTATGCAAAAATATATTTATTTCTGTTGACAACAGCTTTCAGTCAAATTCTAAAGGCTTTCAACGTTAAACATATAATGTGCGTAGTCCCATATCCTTTTCAAGGGTATGATGAAAAGGGAATCTAAGGTGTGTACAACTTTTTATCCATAGTACAGTGCTCATGTTGTATTTTACCTTGTCTTTTCAACATTAAGTTGTCCATTTACGAGTTTTTAAAGTTGTAGACATTATTTAAAATTTCTAGAAGCTATAACAAAGACAGTTTCCAATGTTTCTCTTTTACCTAGGTGAATTTATAACGTTTCTTAGAATTTATAATATTTATATTGGGATTCAAAATTTTTCCAAGCGTAGTCTAGAAATTCACGCTAGGGTGAATTCCATTTCATCCATGATCTAGGGATCAGTAACCAATCGGATCCATTCTTTCCACTGTATATATAGGTAGTCTCGCATCTATATTAATATCACCTACAGAGAAAGCGTATCGACGAGTTTTCTCAAGCTCCCAAGTATTTTAAATAATATTTATATTATTTTATGGAAATGTCTGTTGCAAGACTGTTGTCAGCATAATGTACTTAACAATACTTGCTTTCAATAACACTTCTCAAAAGTAATGAAAGTCCTCTAAAAATCTTTCTTTGTGTTAAGCTTTTCTTTCACTAGTTCTCATTTCCATTAAAGTAATGACACAGCTTGAATCTATACTGCTATTATAAATATGAGGAGACAATTATTTCTAAATCATGATGGGACCGCATATTCTCTAGAAAACATAATCAAAAAGGTGCTCTGAAACACATTGTTTATATTCTCGTTGAAAATATTCAACTTCACACCTACTGAATATTCTATTCTAAAACTATCAGAGAAGTATTCAAGCTCAGAATACTTTACAACTCTCAACTTTTGTAGAAATGAAAAAAATGAAAAATGTTCTAATGAAAAAAGCTATAGGAAGCTGTACACAATATTAAGAATGCAAGTATCATAAGCGTATCAAGCGACATAACGCACAAACCTACACATTTCAACAGAACATACACAAAAGTTGTTAAAAATTCAACTGACCGAAAAAAGACATGGTTCGTGTCATTTCAGTAATTCAATGCCGTCAAAGCTTCTTCAGAAAAGTCATACCCTTCTGCTTCCGTTCAACCACATGAAAGTTTTTATAAAAATGATATCACCTTCCTAGAAAATCAGTGAAGCTGACTTACTTTCCCCAAATATTAAATTTCTGACATACAGAATTAAGTAAGTATAATCTTAAAAATTCATAATTGTCCATATAAAATCCCATCTCTATACAAATCTCTATTTCCTATGCTATAATCAACAATACTAAAACATTAAAGAATGATACACTTATATTGCACTAAACTTACTTTAGTTGCACTTAATGCAATATAAAAAGACGATGACATATTATATAACATAGGATTACATAACATAGGTAAGAAAACTTACTGAACTGCCAGCACCATAACAAAATGGGCAAAAATCTCTTTTGTAGAGACATTAAAGAAGATGGAAGAAGGTTTGAGTGAAGTAAAGTAAAGCTCAGACATTAAGTACATACATGTCTCCACATATAGGAAGTATACTAATTGAAGGCTATATGGAAGCACCTCTTGGAAATATTTGCTGAGAGATGGAGAAAGTACTTGAGGAGCATCCTGGGTGAACTGGACATGGTGTGCAATTCTGTGAAAAGAGAAAAGGACAGTTTTGGACAATGTGGATATCAACTCAGTGAGCCGTTGATGTAGTGAGGAAGGGAAAAGTCAAGACAAGTCAGCTCAACTAACTCGTCGTCAGTCACGACGACAGTTCTCCTACGGATCTGACGACGAGCACAAACAAAGTTTGTGTATAGCAGAGACACACATACTGCATGCACACAAAGAGACACACAGAGAGAGAGAGAGTGCCCTTTGAATGCGAACAGGATTAGAACAAGTCGTGTGTGTGGTTTCGTTGCTGCAAGTGGAAAAGTGATCAATGAAGCCTGCAAGAGGATATTCGATAGATACTCTCTGTGACTCTCAACTCTCTCCTACAAACAACTCCAAACTACCAACAACGCTTTTAATACCCAAAACCCAAATACCACTTCCACCCTATACAGCTACACATATACTCCATTCGTGTATAGAATGCTCGTGTAGCTTACAAACTCAGCCATCCCGTTGCTAACAACGAAACCACTACAAACTGATCTTATAGTCTCTCTTACAACGTCATACGACAAAAACTATTATTTTTCTAATATCAAATAATCTGATAGTGCAACCCCACGCTAATACATTTGTAGAATTGTAGTGTGATGTAGAAAGTCCAAGCTGGGATATAATAATACGAATGTGGTGGAGAGCTTACTGTTAGTAGATTTGCTACAATATAAAGTGCAATGTCAACTCGAGCTGTGTTTCACCTCGGAGAGTCTCCAACAGAGCAACAGACAGCAGAACATAAGGAAAATAAAAGATCAGCAAAGCTGGGATGGCAGAAAAAGAGCAGAGCACGTCAAAGAAACTATCCAATTCCATTGAAAAATTCACTCGATTTTTCAGAACTTGACTTGATGCTATAATATTGTAGCTAGAGTTGGACTACACCACAAGTCCTTCTTAGCACCTCGTGTAAAAACTCACCTTCCGTCTCTGTTACATCGAGGTAGGCAGCTCACATCGCATTACAGCTCAGTTGACATACTCCCACCACTCACAAACATCCAATGCACTACTTCCTGTTGATGCTCTGTCATTCTTCCCGACTTTTCTCATACCTTAAACCTTACACACACTCACCCTACTACTTGAATTATACATCCATATAAACCACCGCACCATCTCAATCTATCAATCTCTACATTTTAGAAAATTCTTCACCTAAGTTTTTATATGTTCCATATTATACTAAGAGTTACACTGTAAAACATTCTACATCTGTATAGGTGTAATATATTCACAAACTATACACACATTATGTTAACTTACGATGACTTACAATATATAGAGAGAGGAATAATAAATAACGGAAAGCTGCTCAATCTTACATATCGTTTAACATCTATAGTCACATAACTACAACACACGTGTAGTATACTAACTATTAGAATTAATATCTGGTGCAAATAATTCAACGATTTGAAAATGTGAGATAAATCGTTTCGGTCTCTGTATTAAACATCAGTCAATATTTATATAACTCTTCAACACTTTATGTTTCCTAATAATATTCTGGTCAGCTAATGTGTGTTGGCAAATGTTTAAGTTTATATAAGATTTGGTGATCTACAAGAATTAATTATTTCATAGCATGGAAAAGTAGAGAACATATAACTGGAGCAAATAATTTGAATTGAGAAAATACGTTTACATGACAAGGAGTTAAGAATATGTTTATGCTAAAGCAAAATGTTGCATTTTTGTGTATGTATTTGTTTGATAGATAGTTAGCTTTTTCTGGCGTAAGCGTAAAACGTGAGCGTAAGCGTAAGATTTTAGGTTTTACGTCGCTTGTGGCACGCAAGTCTACCTAAAATTATACGCCAACGTCAGCTGTGTTTGAGTAGGACTCATTGCGTAAGATTTTATTTCCCACACAGGTTTGAACAAACCGCCTTGCAAACAAGCACCAACTTCAAAATTAAATATGAATTTATTTTACGTTGTACGTCCCACGCATGTGAGCTTGATAACTGTACGACGTAAAACGTAGCGTAGTAACCGTGAACGTAAATTTTACGCTTACGACTAACTCCACGTCAGGTCAAGCTAACTCTCTATTATGATGAGAATTGTGTTGTGTGGATTTGTATTAGAGTTTGAGTGTGTTGTGTAGGGCAGTGCGTGTATTTGATTGTATTTAGCGAGCAGATGAAATAAAGTGGGGAAGAGAGGGCATGGGGCAGCGGAGAAAAAGTGGGAGAGTTGTGTTTACCTCAGTCAAACAGACAGGGTTTTAGGAGAATTGAGCTGAATACAATCGAGTTGACTCAAGTCAATTGGAAATTTCAGAGGACAAGAGAAACGTGAATGAAGGTATTATGGCGTCGTCAGGAGTCACATGGAAATGTGAGTCGACACTCGACTGCATTTCAACAATTGCTAAATGCGGAGCCTTGTGATTTCTGTAACTTGTTGTAGTTCTATGAATTGGACTTTATTTTATGTCACTGGCAACGGCAATAACACAAGCAAAAGCACACACACACACACACTCGGCTCGAGTCACACTACATAGTTCGTTGTTGTGTTATGAAATCTCATACTCTTCACATTAGATGACATGAAAAAGCTCTAGCTCAAATACCAGAATTACTCACGGGTGACTTCAAGTCTCTTTCCCTTCACTTCATTTCAATTCCCAAACTCATCGCCTATCACCATACCATCAAATCATACAACTCAAGTAGGTGACATGGCCAAAGTCTTCTTGTTTTCAAGTGTACTTTGTTTACGCTCTAACTAAATCGCATAATAATATTATTGTTACCATCATACGATTAGGAAATTCTTTCAACGCTATAATATTATTCTTATTAGCGTGTGACACTCATATTCCATTTCAACTTTGTCCTTCCTTTATTCCTCACCTACCACCACGAGCCTTCATGGATTTTATTTCTCTTTCTAATTCTTCTCAATGAAACTTTGGGTTTACTGGCAGAAAATGTTGTCCGCATCCCAAATACAGTTACCCTGTAATACACTTTCATTGCTTTTTAATATGCACCTAAAATTTGCTTTATATATACAAGAAGTATAAATCAACAGAAAAATAATAGTGCTCTGAACTGAAGTGTTCGGTTCGGTGTATGTTTAACCATAAATAGGTGGCTGTCTTTCACTTTGCGTGTGACATTTTAATTTTCAACTCTTGAATAGAAACATCTATTCATACATTTACCTACATCATGTTATGTTAGTTAGAATCGAATCAAAGTTTGTGTGTGTTTTATTAGTAGCACCTAATATCTGGGAATATAGGACTCAATGTGTCTCTGTCGTAGTGACATGAAATGGTTGTTGTAAATCATTGAACAATGAAGATCAAGAGAATGCTAAACCCGAAGTTAAAAATCGTAATAGTTTAACTGAATAAATACTAATGAGAATGTGAATGTGTGTGTAATACACGGCAAGTACATTTATATGCGATCAAAGTGAATGAATAGATTTCAGCTTAACTGCATCTTAATGGGTTTCCCTTTTGTAATTGTGTGTAATTCGACACTAAATAGAAACAAGATTTATCTCAAAGTGAAACAGCTCTGGCAAGGCGAGCAAAAAGATTTTACATACCTTTTCATATGAGCATATAACATTACATAACAACAACCATATTCAACTTATTCATATTATACAGTATCAAACACGAGTGCTCTTGAAAATTTATAATGAACACAGAATGAGTATGAATGATGAAATTCAACAGCTCTTACAAAATTACTTCTACATATCCAAGATACTGAAGTATATTAATACTGATATTAAAACTTGGCATTTTTCAATGAATTCTATTCAGAGGTTTGCAAACTTTCTACAGTTCAATGTACCAAATACCTGTGACATTTAAAGGAGGGTAGGGTATTTATCAGTACATGAAAGTTAGCCTTAAAAATTCTCAAACATTGTTTAGGAGAAACTGAGAGGAAAATGTGTGCGTACATTGTACACATAATTACACTAATTACAAACATCAGCTTATTAAATCTTCAGGGTGAACGCATTAAAAATACGTGTGAGCAATTACGTCATTTTGTTGTCACCACCATTACGATTCGTGAGTCGTAGGTTAATCGGATTAGGTAGGGTCGTCCTCATATTTCGAGGGACAGTGTCCAAAGCAATACTACATACATTTTAGAACACCCTCAGGGCAACTAGAGATATACTGACTTTATATGACAACGTATATATATTTAGTTATTTTAGTTGTAAGCGTCTGTTGAATATTTGAAATACCCTTTGCATGTATACCTGTGAAATACCAGTGTGTATGAGTAAAGAGCAATCCCGTTGGTTGCAAATGAAATTCGACTGGAATGGAATACACGAAATGTGTTGTGTATTCATTCAGAGACCAATTCAATTCTGGCCATCCATGAGGGTCTCTTTGAGTGGCTCAGCTCTGCAATTTAATATTCAAAAGGGATGAGAAGCTATTGAAGAATTATCTGACTGAGAGAACAAAACTCATTTTGATGACTCTTTCAAGCCACAGATCCTATTATGCACATGCATCCATATGCAAATCCACTGACTGCTATACATCACCCGTTCCTCTCTTCTTCACATAACGAAGTTTCACATACTCTTGTAGCTATACTCCTCTTTCGAGTGCCTACATTCACCCAGATAGATTATTTAACAATAATACTCTTTGACATCATGTAAAAGCTCCTAAACAAAATGTTGACGATGTTGGTAGCCATTTCAAATCATCACATGATAAAAATTTAAGATTATTGAGACCCTGGGACCACACGCATAGATTTGTCATGCAAAACAAGCGCAGTAGGAAATCCTTTAACGAGTAAACGAGTTTAGTCACAAGTTTTTTTCGAGTACGTCCCCATATCGGCAACATGGAAGTCAGGAAGTTTATTTTATTCTAAAATTGACAAAGATTATTTGTAAAAAAGAGAATGCATTTAAAGATATAAATTTTGTCTGTTGAATTTTACCTATTTTTCAACAGACTTTTAAACGTTGTCTTAATTATGACATAATATAACTAAAATTGTTATTAAGATGAAATTAATGTCTAATTAGATTAATTTTTATCGTTTGACAAGCTGGATGAGTAAAATATTATCGATAAAAATAATGCGGTATGCAAAATGGAATCAAGTCCATACTTTGACTTCTTGCTTACTTATAAGACATTTGTTAGCTAGATATTTAATATAGCTGTTGATATTGGCATTAAAAAAGTATAATATAAAGATATTTGGGGATATGTACATTGCTTTTGTTGAAAAACACTAATGAGTGTCTGGTAGAGGGAAATGGGAGAAAAAAGAGAAAAAGTGGAAAGGGAAGGAAATGGGGATGTAATGCTGTGTTTTCGAAGGAGTAGGATTTTGTAATTGTTGAACTGCAAGAATGTCGATAGCCATCAAGTTTTGCAGAGAAAATCCTGCCAGTGATTTTTTATGGATGGACTGTGCGATTCGACAGTTGGTTAGAGTGGTGGTGGTAACGTTGAAGAAATGTTTGTGGTAGAAGCGTAGCATGAGGAAAAGAGCATTTAGCAGATAAATAAAATGAATTGCCGTCGTGTCTAGGACGACAACTAAAGACCCAGATGAAGAAAAAGACACGGTAAAAACTGTGATTCTGGGCGAGTATGAATGAAGACTCAATACCACGAATTGAGAGTTTGGGAACAAGTGCGGGTAGTAGATAGACATAAATGTATTAACCAACTAAATCAACTTCAGTAAAATGGGGAGAAAAACGATGCTTGTTTTTGTCTTTTTCACGATCGCCCGCAAACTTTTCCAACAGATCAACCGGAAGATAAATGAAATTCTGAGCTGAGATGCTCTGTCGAAGAGTCAAGCCCATAATTATTACAAAAACTTCCTTTTGCACTATTCTTGTCTGTTTCAATAGCCCACTGGGCCATTGTTGGAAAAAACTATGCACCGACTAAAACACAAATGACAGTAACGTTCACTTTTCTTCGTTCATTCAATAAAATTCAATAAATTGAATTATTAAATAAACCCTACTATGTTCATAATCAGTATAACGCATCCTCAATAATATAGGTACAACAATATAATCCATAATTAAGACTGCCATCACCTACCACAAAACTCAAGAAAACTAGTCGCAATGTTCATTTGCACTGCAAATCAATGTGGTACAAAAAAACAAATTGGGGCGTAGTGAAACTTTCGGAAATTCTGCAGTTCACACTTCTCTACGTAAATAGACGCACACATGTAAGTGTATTGTAAGAATTAATTGTTTGAAAACAAAATAAATATTAAATAAAATATATATTACACATTGTAGTGGAAAAGGATGCGAAAAGCGTTAAATTTACTACTTGGACCAGTATGCTGGTGTATATTCAATATCATATTAGTGGTTAAAGCAATGCACCGAAGAAAATAATACCAACGTAAAGCGTAGTTTATGAGTAGGTAGCTATGTTTTTGTGTTTGTTCCTCTATAGGAGTTGTGGTAGTGTATAGAACTAAAAGAAGAATGTGAAGCTGGCTTGACTAAACGATCACAATAGGAAATGGGAATAAACAACATATTACACGAGAGATTGAACAAATCACTTCTCCTCTCGTCTGGTTGCTACACATTCAATTCATTTCATTCATCGGATCTGACACAGACACGAACCTTGGGAGAACTTGGACTGATAGTGAGACTCACTCTTCCTCAACTCACATCCACTAATAATCACATGCGAATGGCACTCAAACGCTAAAAACGAATTTCATTCTTACATACTTCTCCTTTCTTACCTACAACTTAACACTTCCGTTTTCTGCAACATTTGCACTTGCTCAAATCCCTATCCTTATCACATCACCATTTGCATTGACAGTTGTACATAAAAACACTTTCAAATACAAACTCAGTCTCCTTCACACTTAAACAAAGATAAGCTCAAAATTAAATGGTATACTTACCTAGAATTAAGTATTTATGGTACACATCCCCCTATTACATTATACACATCAATGTCCACCTACACTCATGATTATGAAATTTGTATTAAGACTAGGGGGATTAAATAATAGGGCTTTTATTTTTATGCCTTTTTTAAAATTAGTTTTGCTATTCATAAAAGTTTTGAATCACGCGTTATTTCATAATTATACTAGTGCATGTATTCCCGTTTTCTTGAAATAAGTTTGAAGCAATAATAGTGTACTAGGCTAATTTAAAAAATTGTGCAACTTAATAAAATATTGGATAAATAAAAATAATATTTCATATTATTTAGGCATCACGGTCTAACAGATATACAACAGAATTGATTTATGAGGACTGAGAACAATTGAACTATTAATTCAGCAAAGTCTAGATAAGAAAGCTGAACAATATTATAAAGACAAATATTTTAATAATAGGAGAATTTCAATAAACGTTAAAGAATGCACTTTATTCAATACAGTCAATTGCTCATGGTAGTACCATGAGAGTTCTATTATCTTCTTTTCAGCGCTGTTGAAATATTTTAGTAGCCTATTCGTAATGTGGAGGATTTACATTAATTTCCACCAGCTAAATTACTGTGTTCCACTCATTAATAATCTTATAATATGTAATATTCATTCCATACGTATGGAATGAATATTTACATATTATCAGTAGATTAGATTGAGATATAGATAGATTAGAAATAGATTGCTCTTTAGATGCACAAAACGTCAAATTTCAAACGTGTAATTCTAACTTGAATTGTACACAGTAAGAGCACCATGATTCTAACTTATGAAATTCTCCGTGGCCCAACAATTTCTTAGTGTATAGATATACTTAGGCTATTGCAGATAAAACATGTATGAGTCAATAAGACAGTAGCTGACGAGAAGTGTAGTGTGGATGGTGGAATTTTGTGTTAGGATTGGTTATAGGTAGAGGATATTGAAGTGAATTGAATGCGAGTTAGTTGTAGGAAGTATGGAAAGTATTTATTTACTAATATCGTAGGGTCGTTTTAGGACTGGGTGTCTGTAATGCAATTCCCGTGAGTAAGATGCAATAAAGAATGCAAATGCCTGTAAAAATTGTAAGTGAGGCTGGGAAATGTGTATGTTATTTTCTTTTGTCGTTGTGTCGTAGTGGTTTAGTGAGTTAGTAGTGCATTGGATGGTGTAGTGGCTGTAGTGTTTGAGAGTGGAAGGGAATAATGTAGTATAAATGTTTTTGGGCTTCGGAGTAGTACGCAGAGGTTCTTAGTCACCGAATGGCTGTTGTACAATGCCAATTTGTCAAAGATAAATCTCCAAGTTAATTTCCAAAACGGATGTTGACAACTTTAAAGCCATAAACCTTAAGGTTTCATCGACAGAGCTCTATTGTCAATGACATTTACGATTCGAGGAGTCTGCAATAGGAAACTGGGACGACCATTGCCAATGGCACGCAGTCCCCGACTCAAGACTCTCTCACACAATTCTCTCCTTCTCCGCTCCTGCTTCATTTTCGTACTTCGCCTCCAAAAGTTGTTGCTCTAGTCAATAAGTCAGGATGAACTATGTCATTTGCCTTCTTGCCTTTTCGAGAATACTCAGAACTTTAGTTAAAAGAGGTCTTGCCGAAACCTAGATTTTTTACTCTGCTCCCATCCTCTATACTCAAACCAGCTCTCTCCCGTCCCTGAATCGCCTTGTCTGCATAATAGAAAATGTCGCAGCTCGTCCCTCCACGATTACCATTCCGAGAAAAGGAAAGTGTGCTTATTTATTGTCTCGTATTGTACTCCGCCATGTAATCCTGGATATATAGAGCAATTTCAATAATCACTCAATACGAAACTACCATTTTATTAGCAAGAAAACTACTACGCTCCTAGTAAATATCTGCAAGACCCTCTCTTATTTATTTAACAACTGTCGGCAGTTTGTTGCAAAAACATATAACACTACACTACACGTACACAAACAAATTGTAATTTTACACTATAATTTATTTTATTTTCTAGTTACTTCCACACGCTTTTTGCCACACAAATACCTCTTTCTTCCCTACCAGATCAGCGAAAAGGTGATGCACCAAAACCTTGCAGAGTGTGTACTATGTGTATGTAACTAGTATAGTAGAAATACAGCTTGTACAATTCCTTCCCTTTAGACATTACAATACGCTTTCTTGTTATTATTGCACACATACCTAGACATAGACTCAACCAAGTGCCTACAGAAAAGGATGAGGATCAGCCTACGTGTTTCCTGAGATGATGCAGTACTTAGGCTTAGGGATTAGTAAATAGTTTCAACAATTGATTTCACAAGTCTAAATAAAATCTAGTACACATACGTGTACTATAGAGTTACAGTATATCTGTATGTACGTTGTATATGTCTATGCAGGTACGTACAAACTTAAACTCCCGATAATATACTTTACTTACTATACAATAGGTATGTTGTATCTTGTATAGTATTTTATAGTAGAACGTGTTGTGCTTTATCATTCGTCCATAGATAGTAATCCTAATCCGTCAAAATCATTCATGCATAATCTAGACGTACTGAACTATTGTTCAGTCTTGTACTAGACTCAGTAAACAACAACAAGGCAACTAGTATTAATAAATTTGCTACGATTTTAACAATAGTTATATAGTGGGTACTGTGGTCAGTGTATTTCAACATTACAAGTTTAGCACTCAAACATAGAGTCAGTGAAATGTACACGAACCGTAATTGAACCCAATTATTTTGTACAGCACTTGAGACTCAAGGTTGAGTTCAGCAAACAGTAAAACAATAATAACCCAACATTAAGAACGGCTATAATTATATTTAATTACTATAATATCTCTTTGTCTCTAAAATAGTGCATTGTGGAAAGAGTGCATTTGTTTCTTAGCAATACTCTACTTTTCAACTGCAAATAAATATTGCAAGCAATATTTCATAAATAGTATCAATGAAAAGTAAACAATGTTTGCTTTTCTCGTAGGTAATTGACATATCGTTGCATATTCTTTATCTTAATAATCTCCGAATTTATTAAATAGTGCGTAGTACTTTTCACAAAGCAGCAAAACAAATATTACCATAAAAGTGTATCAAGCAACACAGCAGCCAATTTGAAGGGCACTTTAAACGTTTTGGTTTTCTGCCTTTTGAAAAATACTATTATACTACACGTACAGAATAAGAGTCACTCCACTCTTAAGAACATCAGGTTGCTGGCTTTGTATGTGATAGAATAGCCAAAAAATGTGAAGAAATGCAGAAGGGAAGTTAAGAAGTGGAGAAGATTGAATGAAAGAATATATTTCAGGTAAGAAGAGAACACAATGGAGGAAGCCTTGTGAAGTATTTCCAAGTGTTTACTACAGTTTTAAGTTACAAGGACTAGCAGGGTTAAGAAAAGATGAATGAAGGAGTGAATGAATGAAGGAAGTCAAAGGTGAGTCGACCACCGGATGAACCATAAAATAAAACGAAACATAAGAGATTTTGTCTCTCTGTGCGTCATGCACGCATGAAATGTCCCGTCAAGTACTATAGAGTGACAAGCTTGCTTGTAACCAAAGTGGATGAAACGCTAAGAAATAAAGGAGCGTGGAATTTTACTGTTTTGGTTTCTTGGTTCGATTTCCTGAATCAACCACGAACAACAGGTCCGACAACTTAGTAGCTCTGCACGTACTCCAACACCATGTAAAACTATTCAACACAAGACAAGGTTACTATTTCTATTATACAATCGCTGTGACGTCGTCAGTGTATTTATTTAGCAAGGTAAGTAAATGCAAGTTGGTAGATGCCTTTTCGAGGGTTGAACGAAAGAAGGTTGACAAAAGAATTGTAGTTGATACAATTAAAGCACACGTGCGCTAAAAGAACACGAAATCATTTTTGAAAAAGCAAATATTGTTTTTAAATTTAAAATGTATTTGTATATGGGTAGATATTTTTGAATTGAATAGGTATTTTACATATGAATTTTGACCATGCTACTTTCGTTGGGTTGATAAATATTAAAATGGTGATGTATTGTTACATACTGACCTGATATTGCTTACATATAGTGAAGACTACTGGATAAAAAATATAGGTAAACGTATTTACAACTACAACATTTGTAGTATGGTCTACAAAGATTTTTCTTTGTGTTGCTAAGTCTTGAAACGCAGTCAAATTTCTTTTAAAGTACATGACATATTATTACGTTATCGAATCAAGTGGAAGTCCAGAACATGAGAACTGAGACGATAATAATATAAGATTTTCTTTTGTGGTGGGGGATCATATTTTAAGTTGAGAGTTGAGCAAAGACAGATGCCCAATTTTATTTATAGGAGGGAAGAAGAAATAATATCAAAGGTTGTGAGGACTAGTAAAGTGTAAGGAAGTGGAACTACGTAATAAAATCAATTTCAATGAAATGATTTACAACAAATAACGGAAATATGGTATGAATTTTTCCATGCTCTCAGCCACAACTATACGGAATAAATCTACTTTAGAGAAAAATCAGGTAGAAAAAGGAAATGACGAGAAAGTCTAGGAAGGGAAATTGATCATCCATCCTCTACGGCTTCTTATTGAGTAAAATCGCTTTGTATTGTGAGCTCCTTGGCGTACATTACTAGATTCCACATTCCCGCAAGCACACACTACACACACAGCACCAGATTAAACTACGTACTTTTTCTCTCTTTGGTCAATTCCAATTTTTTTACACACATCCACTTCCAGCTCCTACATACATAGTCAATAGCGATCCTACACATTGTAGTATGCACTATGTATTATATGCCTACCTGCAGAGTGTGTATCTACAGGCTTCTACTAATACGACCACTTCTTCAGCCACTTGCCTAACCAAATAAGTAGATATAGTAAAATTGAGTGAAATGCTATAAAGGGAATGTGCAGTGTTGTTGAAGCATTCTTGGAAAATGTGGCCGTAGGATATGAGCATTAGAAAGTGTAGTAGAAAGAAGTAGGAGAAGGACACGAGGAGAGACGCAAACTTTAACAATAAGTAGCATATAGGAGTGTATAGTACTTAGACGGAGAATGGAAGCAACTAAGCTTGTTTGTTGTATTTATCTAGCTATTAAGGTATCAGCTTATAAGGGAAATTGAGAAGGCAGCCTCTCAAAACTTCTTTATGATACACTTATGCAATAGAATAGAATTGGATCCTGAAAAGGATAAAATATTTAAGGATGTAAGCCTTCGCTGAGGGAAAGGTAATTCCGTGTATCTGTGTATTCATGCAGATCACAATACCCTCCTACTCCTCTCCAGTCGAGGTGGCTACCTCTCTTAACTACTATAACCATGCACCACCGTTTTACAAAATCTCGGCTCAATTTCAAAACCCCGTTCCAATAATCGGAAACCTCATACAACAACTTTTCTCAACTAAAAGACTCGGTGTCTGTGTGTAGAGTGTGTGGTGCCACTGGTGCATGGTGCTACGCCAGTTTCTTTCACACACACATATATATACATGCAAGAAAGACTCAACACACCATAATATTATTTGCATGTGTATGTATATTACTTGCTGGTTTAATATATTGTAACGTTATACCTATTATGGATACACTACAGTACACTGTACTCCATGTACATTTTAAATGCACAAAGGCTATGCAACTTTGCCATGAGCAATACTCATAATAATGGAAAGAAAGTCGGAAAAAAGAAAGACAAGGAAAGTGAACGAGATTACCATTACCTTCACATTTTATATATTTGTATATATACACCTAGATATAATGTTGTACGTATAGGATAAAAAATTCTGTGTACAATGTACAAGGTTTAATAGGACCCGTATTTATATTAGTATTTTAAATATAATATTTTGTGCCTCCAATATTTATTTATGTGATTACACCTACGCTTTATAGTTTAGTAATAGCTGACAGTAAACATGTTCTATGATTCTATGTAGGTATGTGTGTTTATACATCTGTAATATTATTTGTGTTTAGGAGGGTTAGAAGCAGGGTTGGAATTTCCAGGAAAGTAAGCATATCTGGTCCAGGAAATATGGATAAAAGTGGAATAATACAAAAGATTGCAGGATAATACTTAGAAATACGTCAAAATATTGAAGATTGAAATGGAAGGTATGAGTATCCGTTTTTTCCCCTGCGGAATGAGGTTTCTAACTTCCCGTCAATATCTATTTATTCGCTATCTACTTATTTTTTAGTAAATTTTCATAGTCGTTTATTTATTTTGAACCTTGGTTAGGAGATTTGAGTGTATATAAAAAGTAGTAGGAGTCTAGGAGCATAGATTTGACTTTCTTGCTCGTCGTTTTGAGTTCGTGTGTATAATACGTATTTACTTATTGAGATTGAGAGTGCATGTATTATGTTTCTGTGTGGAGAAGTAGTGAAGAGTGTAAGTTGGAAGAGCACTGCATATTATTCCAACAAAGACTTGGGTTGCTGGTAGTTATACTTGTAGCAAGTAATGTGGTGTTGTGTAGTAGTACGTAGTTTAGTTTAGAGTAGCAGGAGTAGCAGTAGTAGTTGTTGTTGTTGTAGGGAACGGAGTTTTTGGATTTAGAGTAATAGTAGTCGTGAGTGATGTAAAGGGCGACGACGGGGCCAAGAGCTCAGAGAGAAAAAATTTCAATCATTTCGTGAAGTCAAGCTTGAAAATTGAAATATATAGCAGATGCTTTGATATCATTTCGCTTGTCATCAGCCAGCAGATCATGTTATTTGATGGACGAGAGAAGAAGAGGAGAAAAGAAGAGACCCATATATAACATAATACATTCAACTATATGGAAAACATAGTATTCCACTAATATCTCTCCAAATACATACCCCTACTACCCACCTCCTTCAACCAACGCAACTCCAATGCAATACAAATACATTACTCCACATACATCACACAGAAAGCAAAGGTCCCATAAAAACACACATGTATACATATGCACGCAACACACAATACACAATACTACAAAGTGTATTCTATGTCTACACAACTATGAGTGCTTGTTGTGCTCTTTATTCCACCTCTGTATAACCTAACCTCATCTCTTTACATAATATTGCTCCATGCAGACATACTTCACTACTGTCAAGTATCCATAAGTACTATGAAATCCAATTGCAAATCCAACAGGCAATGCAATGAATGCTGCCAAACTCGAATAAACTCAACCAACATCGACTCCTACTACTTCCACCACAAACTACACACTACACACTCGCACACTCCTACAGTTTTCTTACAGAAAATGATACAAAGAAAGGAAATCTCTTCGTCAGGAACACCCAGTTACATTCAAGAGGGATGTTTTGCAAGAATGAAGAAAGCAATGTAATGTAATAGCAGCACTATGAGCATTTCTGAGTGTACACAACGAAATTCAAGTGTTGTGCTCCCACTACCACCACCACCACCACCGTTTTGAAACATATCCATGTATTATAACGCTGTGTATGATATCGTCGTCTTATTTCCTGCTCCAGAGGCAAAGAAGAACGTCGGGTTTTGGGTTGTTGTGGAACAAAGTGGAAATCTCAGTCTGACTCACTTGAATTGACTAAGCTACAAAGAGTAAAGAGTATTCGTAATGGCATAAACTATTGTAGTCAACTCAGTCAACTCAAGGGTTGCATGTTGTGTGTGTATGTTATGTGTGTGCTATTACTCGTTCTTCTCTATATAAATACATCGCAGCTAACTGGCTAAGGCTGATTCACATTTTCATCTTTTACTCCTACTACTACACTTTTACTACCATTTTCCTCTTGTGCACATATACAAGCACAACAATGCATTGCTTAGTGTGGGATTTATATGTAATATGTGATGAGAGTATGAGAGACAGAGTTGTTATGGTACGGTGGTTGCACTTGTACTGGTTCTGGTCGTAGTATCTTCTCAAGCCGCCTTGCCTAGCGTTGCTTTATAGAACGGTGGTGGTGGTGGTTTAGTTTGGTTTGGCTTGATTTGGCTTTGCCTTGTCTTGCATTTTCTTCTTCCCTTCCTCTGGGCTCAAGCGTATGCTGTGAAAATGCAATATCACAGGAATTTCATTTTGAAAACATGCCATATAAACCCTTAAAAGACTGTTTATCCTTCCAGGGTTTCCACTCTCAATACAATAGTCTCTCTCTCTCACACACACACTATAGTGTGTTGCTAAGACCTATTCAACAATGTTCTGCTAGTAGGATTGTAGCACATTGCACACGGGTGCTCTCCCACTCTTCTCAATAGCCACTCACTCAGTCACTCACTCAGTCACTCCGATCCTCCTGCTTTCTCTCGTCATGTAGGTGCCCATATCTTTTATATAGCTATGTACATACGTAATACATTCACATTGCACTCTTTGGGATACACAGGATAACAACGCAAAAATTCAGCCGACAGAACCACTACTACTAAGTGTAGCGTAAAACATTGTTGTTGATGCGAACATCATGCCTGTACATATTGGATGCATGTGTAGGAGTGCTGACAGAATATAGATAGATGCAAGTGTGTTGTGATCTGATAGTTTCTTTACAAGATCAGCTCATAGTTCAGTCTCGCATCACTTTTTCTTATGCAACACACAAAAAACTACTTTTACATGAACGTCAAGTTGGGCTACGTAAACTAGTGTCTAATACGAACAGTAAGAATTATCAGAATAGACATTTAAGGGCCACAGAGAAAATGTATGTGTAGTAGTGTAGTATGTAGCAGTACATGTAGTACATAGAACAAAGCATCGAATTAATTTAGCAGAAAAGGAAAAGCAGAGAGTTGGTTGTTGTTTGGGCAGAGAATTGCAGTGGGTGAGTTGTAATGTAAATGTGAGTGAAGACGTTGGTTGTTTGGTTGGACTGGCTGGGAAAAACTACTGTCATGTCTTGTTTCGCAAACGAAATTCAAGTTGAACCTTGTTCCACAGTTATAATGTATAAGTGTATAGAATGGATGTATAGAACACGCTGGTCCAACAAGCAGATTTGTATGTATGTATAGTATGGTTATAGTATTCCCATTATTGTGAGGAATAGTATGTTGAATGTATTCGGTATAGAGTCCTCCACAGCGGAGAATGAGTCGTCGACATGTAGAAAACCCATTTCGTCCACGTTGACATCCTAATCGCATCCCATCTACATACAATAGTCAAGAGAATACACACTCACATACTCCACTCCACACAGTGCATACACAACACTGGAGTTTTCTTATGTGAGTTGCTTTCGAGGCGTGTCTTCAGGGCAGTGTCAACTCAACCCGTCGTTACTTTACTTTTTTTTACTTTACTTGCTTTGCCAGAGGTACGTCGTCGAACGACAGCAGAGCGACAAAGACTAGTTCAGTAATAGTAAGAATATGTGAAAATTCTGCCATCGTCTTTTTCTCATCCTCATCCTCATCCTCACTCACACTCACTAAACTCTAAACATGTTTGAAGAATAAGAAAGGAAGGAGAAGAGCCATAGGCAGAGCAGAGACCGCAAACAGGACACACACAAGACTTGACTATGTGCTCACGACGCTACACTCCAAAGACTAAACCACCATCACTATCACACAAAGAAGAAGAAGAAGAAGAAGAAGATAGAGCAATTTACAAACACTACTTCCATCCACTTTACCCTCCTAGATCTCGATTATCCCATTTTTTCGTGTGCATAACCTAATCCCATACTTAGTCTGCCATACTCTCTAGTTCTAGGGCCACTGCCACTGCCACACACAAGCACAAGCCGCTTAGCTTATACTTATTCAGTCTCATCCCAGATTTTCAACTAATAATAACGTCATGAAACTCTCGCCAACACTTTCCCGCAGTTCTCCACTAAGTATATTGCATTCCCTTCACTTGCCTTGGCTAAATTTTAAACAACAGCTCGTGCTAACTTATGTCGGGCTCAAAGGGCTCTCTCCATTCCGTTATATTACATTTTACATAGCATGACGTTCCTCTTCCCCCTCTCCATCTCCACTCTCTCTCTCTCTCACTCTGTCTCTCGCTATAAGATTTCCTCATGAAAAGACCCGTACACAAAATCACACGACTCTTTAACTTTAAACTCATCTCAAAATCCAAGTACTACTCATATGAGCCTATAAGTAATCATAACCTGTCTGCTCCTACCAGCCATTTTTCCCATTACACAAAGCCAATGTGTAATCTGCACTATTAAACTCACAATTTCACATTCCCAAAACATTTTCTCATCCTCCTCCGTCCCTTTCACAATTTCATTATTACTACATTCGTTCATTACATGAATGGCCGTAGTTCCATCATGAAACGGAGTAAACCACTAATACTTACTAGTAGTAGCTATAGCATAAGTAGCTAGCTACTTTACTTCGCTACCTACCTCCGTACCTGAAGAAATATACCTACGGCAAACTTTTCAAAAATACGTATGTGTAAATAACACACACACTCACACATAAATGCGCAACACTGTGCAAGATGAACATGCAGAAAGAAACTGCCTAAGCTATTGAAAGTGACGATGATGGTACAATGTGAAAACGCAATATATTATTTCCATACAATACACATTATGTTACTTATTAAGGAGTAGGCACTGTAGAAAATGTGATACATTGAATTCTCGAGTGTAAAATGGTAGTTTGTGCATAAATGACAGTGTCAATAGAGAAAAAATGAATGCTGAGAAGGAAAGTGATTGAAGGAAAAAATTAAATAAGCAACGTGGATAGAAAAAATTGACAATATAATGTCGTATTATCTTATTTAGGCACACTGTTTGGTCTCCTTTGTGTTTTGATGTGATAGCTCTCTGTAGGATATACCTATATAACTCATAACATGGATGGATGTATGTAGATACTAACTGGTTGTTGGACTACGCGAGAAAATGTACATCTATTTACATTTGCTTGACTCACTCCCTCCCATGATGTTTTTGCCTAGTTGATCGTTTCGTTTAACAAGTCTGCCGTCATTTCAAATACTCTGTCAGCATTTGGCGTGAATAGTGAATACTTAGCTTAGTAAGTTTCCTCTTTTATTCTAGTTCTGGTGCTATTGCATGCTACTCTCTCCCTCTCTATGCTGTGTTGGCATTCATCTTTCTGTTTTGTGTGCAGTCTTTGACTTTGCTTTATGCTTATGAAAGGGTGATTGTGGAAACGTTGAATGTTGCTGTCGCACTTGACTTGACTCGTGCGGTGTCTTTAACGTCTCGTGTCGGTCGTGACATCTCAATCTCATTCTAGCCTTATCACACTCTGCACATACTGATACATATTACTGCTACCCTCTCCACACCAAAACCAACAGCCAGCTTCACCATTCACCAAAAACCAGCCTTTATTCTTCACCAAATCTTTCTGCTATATAACTCCCACTATGCACTCCTATTACTTTGGATATGTAGCACTCCTTCTATTACATCACTAAGTATCTGCACTATGCATCTTGTAATGTAATATAGCAACTTTCATCAAATTCTATCTGCTTCACGATTATTCTGTATTCTTCATCATTTCTTTTCCAGCAGATGTTTCCATTTCATCATGAGACCAGAAGCTCACTTCCATTCCTTTTAAACTTCCTCTTCTCTCTCTCACACACACAGACACATATACACGTAGAGCTACAACGTGTACAAATGTTCACTTGTTTGCTAATAACATAAAACATAATATTGTGTATAGATTGGTTTACTAAATACTATATATCATCATCCCCTTTGGAATTGTATAAGAAGCATAGTCTCTTCTGCGGTGTACTACCAATGAATTAAGACACTACTACTACACTAGATTTCCTCTGCCCATTGTGTCTGCCAGACTATTATTATTTCCTCATCATCACTACCACTACTTCTTCCACTACTGCTAATGTTCCACTATTTTATATTCTGCTCTTTTCGGGACGTTCATTTTCTAGATTTCACTTGCACCAAGTTTCTACGTCAATTTACTATATATGTGTAAGTTAAAGCTTTCCTTGTCCATTTTATGCGTTCATGGATTATGAGCACTATTTACTATATATACAATATAGTAAGTAGTATGACAAAACTTGTCGTTGCATTTTTTGTGGTAAAATATGAAGAAATGACAAAGAGGGAATAATAGTGGACTAAAGTATGTGGGGATATATCCAAGTGTGTAGATTTGTCCGCAGAATGAAGAAAAACGTGACGAGCTGTGTGAGATAGAATTGCGTTTCAACTGCAGTCAAATAACTCGGCTGCTCATCTCCAGACAGGCCAAGTAAAGCCAAACTAAGACATAAGGCAAAAGTCAATATTATGAGCTGGAAGTGTGTAAGTGTAACCGTAACCTTATGCTCATCGTTAGCACACGAAAAACACAGGCAAACTCTACTACGGCATAAAGCATAGTGTTCAAGTGCTACAGTAGTCAACTGTCCAAGGGATCCTCATCCGTATTCATTGCACGGCACAGCCAAAACATCAAAAAATGTGCAAGTTGTTGATGTTGGTGTTTCTGTACACGATTCTCTTTTCTCCATTCCTTTTCCTCTTCCACCACCACCACCACCACCACTCCTACCACTACCACTCTTCACAAATACACCACCACCCGCAAATACATTTTTGACTTATCTCATTTTCTTCCTGGCTCTTTTCTTCCAGCTCTACAATTCCTAAGCTTAGTTTGTTACATATCGGGAATATTGGATAAAAAGCCACACATCAGGTTAGGAGCGTTACCCTGCGTGACTCGTCTCACTTATTCTCACTGACTCAAGAGCTAAGTAATAAGTATGCTGTGAAAATAAGATGTAAGGAGGTGGTATTTGGAGGACTGGAGCAGTATTAAGGGATCGGATTGCATTCTATGCCAACAACAACCGTCAAGAACCCAAAGCCTTCATAATGTTGTATTGATTAGCCGGACCAAGCTTCACAACTCAAAAACATCGTCATGTAAGGCTTTTCTACTTTGTAGTCTCAATCTCAACTTGAGCATCATTCCACAAACTCAACAACGCTCCTTAGAACACTTCATGCCCAATAACTACAGCTATACTAATACACATACACACCACAACGTCTGTCCCGTACCATTCCCATATTTCACATAGGTACTGCCATTTTATTATATTAATACTCCTCCTCTCAGACTATACATAGTATTAACATCTTACACTTCTCCATTTATAGCATCATGTAATGTGTGTTTGCACTTCATATAGAGAAAAAATGGTTTGTAGAATCGGTAGTACCATGACAAGTAAAACAAGTGGCATTATTTCACGCAGAAATAAATAGAGAAATAAAAAGATTAAAAACTTGTGTTACAACACTGCCCTTACATTAATACTCTGTCCACATTCATTTTCATTCAGTTTTCCTTCTATTATACTCAACATCCCTTCCTTGATTCCCGTTTAATGTTTTTATTAATCCATAATCACAAACAGGCGTCCTTTTATCATTTCAAGCAGTAAGTAGCTGTGACCATAATGCATTCTTTTACTTATTTACACCTGCATATATCTCACATTCATTTCTAAATCACTCTTGGATTGCTAGTCTGAATTAGTTGTTTGTTCCTTATATAATTTCATGGCTAACTATAAAGTTTCTTTTAGTACACTACAGATTCCTAGGAGTTGGTTCTGCATCTTTATTATGTATATAAAGGCTAATGACTATATAGTTGTAGAAAGTATCAGGTGATGATAATATTAGAATAGTGTAGCGTGTAGCCAAATCACATTAGGACTGCCTTGTTGGCATTATCCGTTTAATATTATAATGGGATGAAGACTCGAATGTTACCTGATAGGCTTAAGTAGGGAGCAACACTATTAGCATTATCTGCTAACTGAACATTGTGATTGAGCATTACGTTGGGAGAATTAGCAAGAAGCAAATTTAATAATATAATGGATGCATTCACCATGTAGGCTATACATAGAATAGAGACATATTGGAAAGGGGTATACAAATCGCAGAAAACAAATCAAATTGCATATACATACATATATTATACATTATATTACATAGCCTTTCAAAGTTTCCATTTAACAAGACTCGACACATGCTCCGTCATGTCATTAGTAAAGTTTCTCTATTCATTTACTCACCAACTGTACATCCCATTCATTCATTCGACAGCCCATATTGTGCTGTCATTAATTCCATTGTGTATGCAAAGATAATAACTGGAGGAGCATAATCTGTGTGTGTACTACTGCATTATAACTTGTAGTTGTAACGTCGACTTATTTGTGTAGAAATTCATTATGCTTATACAATTGAAGCTTGTGATGCTTTTTCTTGCAAGTACATGGAATCATATTAAAAGTATTTCCAATCCTAATGTGTATGTGATTCTCGACAGAGAACTTTTTCTTGCATTCAGCTACGTCTTATTAGAAATCACTAGAGTGTCACAATAAATCGTTCGATTACAAGTCTAATTTGCACAATGCACAACTTGAAAGGGGCATAATAGTCAATTTAATCCTTGCAGTGACTTTTTACAAATTATTTGAAAGGCTCATCATGTAATTCCAATAATCACCGCATGATTAAATAAACATAGCTTTAGATTGCCAAATGTTTAACTTGTATTTTGCTAGTACAAAAACAACGTGAACAAAGACCTGTTCATGGAAATGCTAAGTCTCCATTCAGAAAATATTTTTTATCTTTGAATATAATATTGGTTATTATATTAGCCATCGCAGGATAGTTTATGGAAATACTTCATCTATGCGTCCGTCCGTATTTATTAATGCGGTTGATTACTCATAATCAGTTTGAGATAAAATAAACTTCAAACGTTTTACGTAGCTATTGGTGTAACAGTAGAGCAGTAAATTGTGCTAAATTATATAAGATTGAATAATTTAATATATTTTCGTATCTGACGATGGTTGCCTAAATGCTTTGGTTAAAATTGTTTTTAAAGTCAAGAATAACATAATGTATAAAAAAGATTCTTGAATAGACTAGCAAAAAACCAATGTCCATCACAATGTCGCCAAAAATGACGTTGCTTAATTAGATGCCAGTATAAGCCAATGATATATAAGCTAATAGTATGTGCAATATGCAATACCTAAATATTCTAGGTTTAGAGATTACATAATATATGATATTATATTACATAAATCGTGTCACTACATACATCATTGAGTATTTTTCATATTCTTCTAAATATTCATTAACAATTTCAACCACCATTCCTTATCATTTTTCTATATCATCAGATCACTACCCTCTGTATAAAATGGAAGATTGGTTTATTAGCAATTTAAAATCACAAGAAATTCCTATTAAATTTTAAAAAGTTTTACAAATATTATATGTAAATGTACATTTGTACAAATGTCTCACGACCAACTTATTTCGTACAAAAACACTACAAGACCTTGTTATTGGCGATTATGCATTGAGCTGCATATACCGAATGCATATATTACGGAATTCGCAGGAAGCAAAATAAGTGGAAGCCATGACCATTCTCATCCTGCAATGAGCATGATGCAATGTTGTTGTGACAGTACAGTCTGTTGGACAAAAAGAGCATAGAACATAGAAAGAGCCCTAGCATCTGTATACATTATATGTCCGTCATATTATGGCACTTATAAAGTACATGGTAGTAGTTGTTGTACTAGAACTGGCGGACGGAGTGAAAATCCCAAGAGAATAGAGATTTGCGGGTAGATCAGAGTGAAAGTGCCGAAGCGATTCGAAAGTAGCCAGTGGAAGGATTGGGTTATATAAGTGATAGTAGGAGCAGTAGTTGTGTAGAAAGTGTGATGGTGGTTTAGGAAAAGGGAAGGCAGTGGCAGTTGAGTAGTTTGTGTGTGTAGATGTGGCCATAGGAGTAGTATTTGAGTACGTCAAGTGTGCAATCATTAAGGAAAAACAAGTCAAGTCAACTCAACTCGACGAGTCAAGCAAGTGAAGACTCAAGACAAGGCGTGCAAAACCTCATCGAGGAAAAGAGAGACCACAGCATGAGAAGGCGAGAAGAATGGCAGGACTCGGAGTAGTCAGTTAGTGTGTGCTACACTCACAACACTCTCCTAACTACAGTAACTAGTCCGTGTGGGAGAAAGAGAGAGAGAGAGCAAAAAGTCCAACTCTCATTTGCACCATATGCCACACCACAGCAAGAGAGAGAGAAGCCAAAATCACGCGTCATTTGCTTCCTTCACCCAACACACCATAGCACACTCACTGTCAGACAGACAGACAAGCACCGAACTACACCACACCATATTTGATATATTTTATATTCACACAATACACACACATGTAATAATATACCTCTCTCCGGCTATCCACACTTTTCTCAACTGTCTCTTAGCCCACAACTCTCTTTCTCTCTATCATCCCCAACAGCACACACCACACACCAACTCAGCTGCAAACACTTTACAGACACACTCTCACACCCACTGTCTTATACTACACACTAACACACTACAGGCTAACAAAGTGTTCACTTAGGTATCTCTAGTATTAATAGTACTGTGTATGTATGTACATAGGAAGAGTGTTAGTTCACCTATATAATATATTAGTGCTATGTAGTGAATGTAGTAGCAGAAGTATGCATTCCAACTTGAGACCACTACTACCACCATCACCATCACATACTACAACCCGATCATTAGCCAGATTGACATCCTCCATCTAATACAACTTTTGATGATCATTGAAAACTTCATTCCTCCAAATGTTCAATGTCGACAGTAGTATAGAACTAGTGTCCGTCTGTCGGCTTTTCCTCCACCGCCTTTCCTTTTCTTCTTTCTCTCTCTCTCTCTCTCTCTTTATACATATATACACTACACAGTCAAAACCTCAAGAAAGCAACGCAATGAAACGCTACTACTGTACTGCCGTAGAGACAAACACACGATCTACACTATTAGTACAGTCGAAAGATACTTAAGAGCTACTATGTATATTATACTAGCTGCTATATAAATGTATGCCTAGAACACATTGAAATGTTGCAATACAGTGCAGTGGCAGCATTTCTATTTATTGTTAGTAGTGTATGAGATGGGATATCATAAGTGTTGTTGTATTAGTATGTTGAGGAGTATTGTGAGAAGTACTAGTGCACTATATTTCATGTCTATCATGCTATATCATACAAACTCATCTCCAATTTTCCACAGCTTTCCTCTTCTCAATTAGTATCTACTGAATTCTTATTGCCTCCATTCATTCCTTTTACTAGTGTCCACCAAAATCCTTTATTCTCTCAGCTACTCGTGTCTATACTTAAATCCAACGTCATGGAGGCCGTCTCTCTATAAGGTATGTCAATAGGAGCTCAATAAATGAATCCTTCATCCAGACTTCATCCGGATTATTTTACTATTTGTTGTTATTCGGTGGATGAAATTTTAACTGCTATTTCATTTATTCAACTCCTATGGCCATACCTTATACGTTTCCAGGGCCTAGCTTAAATCTTTCTAGAGCACTAACTGTTTCGCGCAACACTTAATTTTTCTAGTACCTGTGAATGGCTTATGCTGAAGCTTAACTGTTATTTTCACAGATTATATTCAAAACTTTGCTAATTTGATACTTCCTTCATTTTACCAACATTGCGGCAACTTTGTAAACGATTTCTCTAACACTCACAATTATATATCTAGCCAACTTATATTTGTGCTACATTATTTATTTATTCTACAATAAGTGAGCTTATATTGTAGTGAAGCTCTTTCATGATATAATAAAATATTTTGTGCCTAAATAAATTTATTAATAAAATTAAGTATTAAGTGCCTGCTAGTTTAAAATCAATGATTCAATGAAATTTAAATGGATTAATTGATATTTTGTGTTTGAATGTGAGAAATACATTAAGAGGGAATTGGTGGTATATTTGAAGTAAAAAGTTGTAAAAATGATTTGTCGAAGCTTCTTACTCAATGCTTGAAGAGAGGAGCAAAAAGAGTTGACTTCATATCCCAGAATACATTAACACAGAGCTAACTGGAAAACATTCCAAGAGAATTTTTTAGTACAGCTCTTAGAATGTTTTAACATGGACTTATGGATTTCTTAAGTTGAGCAAATCCCCTGAATGGAATGTGCATGAACTACTGGCACACAGCTACCTCTAATTCTTCCCCACAAGTAAATGTGTGGTGTGGTAAATTAATATTGACAGAGAAAGTGCATAAATCGGTCTGTATCCGTTGTTTGGGTTTGGGAAGGTGTATAAAGAACACGTTCAGCTGAATAATAATAATAATAATATTATAGAAACTGGTGTAGAGTAGGAAGGAAGGAGAGCCGGGTAATAAATAACACAAAGTATTAAGTAGGTTTGTTCAACACTAGTATTCACTTCGCTTGTGTTCCACCAAGAACACAAGCAAACATGGAAAGAACCCTAATGCCTAATACTTACACACATCTATAAGAAAAATGGAAATATTCCAGAAGAACACTGAGCATTGTGTGTGTAGAGAGAGAAATACTTACATATTACAGTTGCAGTGTTCGTAGAACCGAGTATTGTTCTCCTTGGTCCCATGAAGTGTTAACGAAGTTGAAAATGAGTGCAGTTCTCTCTCATATATTTTATAAGAAACTTTTTGCGTAGCGTGTACTTTCTCTGCTTCGTTTCCTTCACTCAGTCAGCCAACTTCCCACACAGACCAAGCACAGGAAGAGAGTCCTGTGTAGTTCTGTAGCCGTACATGGAGCAAAGTAGCAATTCTTGCGACTCGGATAAAACAGAACAGCATTCTTCTGCGATGGCTCACGTTTAGTTTTGGCTTTCCATTCTCTCTCTCACTCTCTCACTATGTTTCCAGTGCCCTAACACAGTACTGCTACTACTACTGTGAATAGGACTCTGTTCTTAAATGAATCCCATTATTTATGACAAATTACTCCTTGTTAAGCGCAATTAGGGCCTCTTTACAACCACACTTGGCTAAACTGGTTGGAAGTGGGAGCAGAGCTTTTTAGAGAGTGAAGGATGGATACCCAAGTGAGAACACATTATAAATAGTACTTTGTAATGTAACAGAACAGTCATAGTATAGGAGTAATAGTAGAAAACAGTCTTTGAATTATATTTTACACTGCAACTTGCAACCGCACCTTATTACATACAAATATAAATACTAGTTCCACTATACAACAAAACCTTAACATCACTCGTATACACAATGACGGCTACTTGTGTCGAACAGAATTATTTCTTGACGACTATTGCTATATTTCCAGTTGTATATAAGCAGTACGGTTTACAAATATTTTAGGACTGTATGTATGATATGGTGGCACTTGAGCTGAGTAATACGATATAAACCATTTAGGCATTTTGCTGTTAACAACAAAAGTGTATCGGATAAAGATATATAAGTAGTAAGTAAGTAGTAGGCACTAATGTAATTTATTTAGCAAGCTTCATCGCACAAGAATCCAGATACACATATTTACTAGTTTTATATAAAGTATACAGAATGTTCTATGATTTGTGTAAGAAGAGGGAGATCGAGCTTTGGAGATAATGAAATAAGTGGTGCATGCCTGTATTTGTGTGTATGTAGAAATAGTTTAATATGGGAGTCTCGTTATAGTTTCTATCTCCTCCTCCTCCTTCTCAAAGCTCACTTTAGCCAGGAATAATTGAATGTTGGAGGAATTAGCATAATTCGATAATCATCCGTGGACACATGAGACTCATTTTTCACCGCTTTACATACTTCCACTGCATCACCATAACAACACATCTGTATGGATATAAACAAATGGGCACTCTTGTGGTTTCCTCAACATTCCTCCCAATTCCCTCACGTCGACTAAACCATCCACACTGAATCTCCATACCACATAAGTAAAACCCATAAACCATATTACAGCACTGTGTCCAAACATAAGGTTGTTGTAAATACACAAAACTTTATTTATTCCATTCTACTTCTGTGCACAGACAAAATATGTCAATGGTGTGTATGTGTGTATGTATAGTATACACACGCATACACACCATTGACACATACAGTGCATACAAAAAGGTACAAATGTTACTACAGATAAGGAGAAAAAGGACATGCTTTAATTCAAATGATACTGAACACGAGAATGTATGTATGTGTATTATACTGCGTGCATTTATTTACATGTGTATCAGTTTCAATACTAACTACATGGATAAATGACAAGACTACTTGGAATTCGTAATATATACGGCGTGGCTTGTATTTCTGTGGAGGGATATCTTGTTTCTGATGCAGAAACACTTTACATAGAGCGCATTGTAGAGAAGGAGCGATAATGGGAAAACTGTTTAGTGCTGCGGCCTTGTGACTGGCCATCTTGGAGCTGGCAGAAAGGATTTCACTCTTTTCAGTTGAGTTGATGATGAGATGAGATGAGAGGAAAAGTATGAGGATGAGGATGACGAGATTAGGAAATTATAATGGTCCTACACTCAAAAGGGTCTTGGGTTCCTATGTTAATACACACTGCTGCTTGTGTGAGTGAGTGAGTGTGAACACAAATCCCACCCATTAGCACCCCATTCCATGTTGTACTTGCCATACACATTTCAGTCCCAGGAAATAAGTGATTGTCACAGTTGTATAAAAACACGCTTTACACATATAGGCATACACACATACACATAACTTTATATTCACTATGTAGCAACAGTGGGCTACTGAATTCTTCTTAACAAACAATATAATGTAATATACCGTCCGCTAGTATTTAACAACTGTTGGCTGTAGATATAATATGAGAATTCGTAGATAAGTATCAACGCTGTAAACTAGATTATATTTATTTATTATAAAGCCGTTCCCTATGTAGTAGTAATGGTAGCTACATAACATTCAATTTGCCCGTCCTTTGGTATTATGTTGAAAGTTATACAAATAATTCGTTGCTGATGTGACACAAAAAATTGTAACCCTCCTGACTCGGGTGGAGGAAAGCGGACTGTATGATATTGTGCCATAGTGTAGTAGCGTGACGACCGCAAAACTATTCTGTTAATAATATCAGTTACGTTTACGTTGTTAAGATTAATGTGTGTAACATGAGTTAATGGATGAAATAAAATGCAGTGTTATACAACTATGAGACTTTTCTCACTATGTGTATACATTATACATACATGTGAGATTATACATAATGTAATGCTTACGTAGGATGAATATGTGTGGAATAAATATTCGAAGGGCTGACTTGGTTAAGATTTTCAATGGAAAGAGTACACAGCTCATAGCCACAATACATCCAGATGCTCAACTCATCTCTTTTGGATCACCGCATCACTGACTCTCTGACTACTAGCACCTCTGTGTGTGTGCTAAGCATTGCTTGGCTTTACAAACTCCGACTCTAGGTATAATGCTTAATTTACAGTGCACTGATCCAAAAATGCAACGTATGTGGATGTTGCTACATAATATGTGAGTGTGGTGTTCTTACGTGAGTCGCCCTTAAAAGGTTTCTCTTTCGTGACAATTATCTCAGTCCATGCATACGTGTGGAAGTAATGTTATACAATCCCTTCTTCAAAATTCAAATGCTCAACCAAATTTAGAGAAATTATTTTTGGCAGGCATTTCTAAAGTTAATTCCGCTTGCAAACTTTGCTTGAAAAAATTTACTTTACTCGTTACAGCATATAGGTTTAATAATTTAATTGGGGCTTGAAGTAAAGCAGTGTATCTATCTAGTACTAGCTAAATAAAATATTAAAATATGCAGGGGAATTTTTTAAGTGTGCAGCGGAGTGACACATGGGTAGGTATTGGATAAAAGTGGCTCGACGACGTAAAATACAGTTGTAGACAGTTTCCCTGTCAATTCCACAACAATGGCATGGAATTGTTGTTTGGCATTATTCCTTGAGTTGATTAGCCCAGCTAAAAAGCTGTTCATTGGAAATCTGACTAAGCGACAAGCATGAAACGGGAGAAACGAAGGAAATGAAACTTTCACTTGCACACTCAAATATAACGAGAGAGTGTAGTCTCACTCACAGTACGAATTTTCTCTTTCTGCATTTGTAGTGCTGCAAAGGCAAAACAAGACAATTCACCAACATTCAGCTCCATTGCCACTTTCCAGCGAATAAATTATTCTCAATCTGTCGTCGTTGTAGTTTCGCCAATGATATCACTCATCAAACAATGTACTACTATTACACTACGTTCTTCCTGTATTAGCATGACTTGTACTCTTAAACCACACTGCCACACTCCTATACTATTTGTTCTAGAGTGCACTACATACTTTACACATATACCGTAAAATATCTACTGAACCTTCAATGCACTCCTACACCACCATACACAATACCATATACCACCAACAACATACAGCACCATATGCGCCAAGTGCAAGTGTTTCCTTGTCGTCGACTTGTGTGACTTGTGTCTCGGCTGTGTCTCTCAAGCTGCCCTCAATGCTCTTTTCTCGTGTGTGTATGTGTGTGTCTCTCTCCGAGTCCCAACACACAACTCGTACACATTTTGCCTATCTAAATTCACATAAGCCTCAGCACTTACTCAACTGCACTACTGCCATGTATGTTCATAATCTAATCCGAGTGGCTGTTCCGCTCAAGCTCTAACTCATTGTCAGTCTGTCTCTCTAATCCGTATTAACCATCCTATTTGAATCTACATGATTTCTACACACATAAGAAACAAGTTGCTCGTTCTCTCCCACTCACTTACTTACGAGACAACTCCACTTCAGCCTTCTCCAACACACAACACTCACACGCTCAAATACACTACAATACACTTACACAAGTCAAGTAAACTTTGTCCCAGTCTCAGTTATGCACACATCCCTTCTCTCCCACGCAAAAACAATATATTCTCCAATCTTCTAAACAAATCAACTGACAAACTTACAATTAGTCCAACATTCCTTTATTGCATTCTAAACTATCTCTCTGTAAAATCATTATGTTTTTTGCTCCATGTTTTCAGTGTCTTAGTCAAATTTGCTCGCATAAAAGAATTTTGTCCATGTACTTACTTACATTTGCGTATGTAATTTTTTTGATTTATAAGAGTCAATATACAGTGATACATGTAATTGCATTAGTATAGATACATTTATACACAATTACTGCGATAATGAATAAATTAATTTGTCAATGGGTAATATATGCAATAGCTTATGCTGCACTACTGGATGGAACATCAGTAATGTTATTTGTAGATTTGTAATATGATTTTACAGCCTATGTGTGTTATTTGATATAGGTATGTGTGTATAGTGTATTAGTGACGGCGTTGTGGGAGAATTGGGACTAGAGAGAGTGGGAGCAATATTAGTGAGAAGGAAGTTGTGAGCAGAAAGCGTTGACTCAGCCGTGGAGATATTATTTACTCACTTTAATCTTTATAATTTATAGACCTCATGACAACCTGGCTGTTTGGAATGAATCCTTTGCTTTATCACTCCTTTGTCCTCCATGCACTCTTCGCAATTCTAATTGTTTTATCTTGCAACGATAACTTGCTGTTGACATAGCGCAGACAGTTCTAATTAGCACTTACTTATTTGCTTAGAGATAAGCCGTGTCCTCATTCAATTCCAGTGAATTATGATCCTACTGACGAGAGAAACAAAATTTCCTTTGAAAAATCGCCTCCTTTTCTCCTTGTACTATAAAACCAGACACCTTCCACAAACGAAAGTACAAATCTGTAGGATACACGGAACACATAGACTTTGCTTTGCATTGTTAACACATTGCTTATCTACTAGAGTAAAACTGTGTCCTAGTCAAATTATTTGAAGGGAAGTATTACGTAGTTAAGTAGGAAACAAAGGGTCTTGAATAATCCGATTATTCTACAAGATATCCATTAATATTTTCAATTTTCCAGACGCATTATCCGAGAATGTAGTGTGCTAATAAACAAATAGAAATAATAATGGCTCCTTTTAAAATAGAAAATCCACCGAAAGATAAACAAAAGTGTGTTGCATTGTACACAGAAAATTTCCTATTAAGCGATTATCCCCAAAACATAATAGGTGTACACTGTAGAGTATTCCTTACATAGAACACTTATTAGCAGGTATATAGTTTCAATGTAATCTCGTACAAATACCTACATGATATATCAAGGGAGATATTGAAAAGGCTTATCATCGCTCTCAAAAGTCACCAGCATGACGAAAGTCACTCAGTCAGCCCAAAATAAATACACACAACTGAAAAAGGACTGTGGCAACTTATCATTTATCAGGCAAACAGACGAAAAGGATGTGGATCTTTATAACTTAGCCTATGAAGGCCAGTATAACTGCATTATTATATATGCCATGGTTTTATTACGCTCTCCTTTATAATCTGGCTCCTATATTATACTCTGCAGTTGCTTTGTAGCATTTTGCCTGTTTGTTTAATAAAATTTAACTATAAGGTATATACTAAATGGATGCACGGGTGTTTGTGTACCTAGGTGAGTTATACCGTCATGTTTTCACTGATGTCAATTTCAATTCTTGTGCGAAGGGCGATATAAGTCCAAAGTAAACACACACACATGGACGACTACTTACTTGCTAAGTACCTATGAACTGCACGAACGAAATTTTTCACATACATAATACGATAGCTATAGTAATACACCAGTAGATTCACTACAATGTATTGTACATGTCTAACAAGTAGGACTTACACATTGAATTCATATGCTGTGTATGTTAGGTATGTGTTGTACATACACACAGCAATAGAAGAGAGTAGAATTGAGAATGGTGAATGAAGAGAGCAATAATACATTTGATTTTATATAGTGGATGAAAACAGAAGTTTGGAGACAAGGACTGTGTGGCTCAAGGTTCAATTCGATTCGAGTCAGTGAAACTGAATTCAATCTGATCACTCATTCCCTTCGTTCGATCTCTCCCCTTCATTCTTTGCCGCTTGCTCTGCTGCTACTAAACTGTCTCTGTGTATTTGTGTGTGTGTGTTATTTTTCTCCAGACACAGAGAGAAACAACATACGCAGTTAGTAATAGTACTACATAACAACAACAGAACGTTCAAAATCAGACCTAAGCTCATATTTATTAGCTCGACATTTGCCCACATGCTAACCAAAACCAAAGTCAACCATAATAATACATCACCTTGATTAACTAGACAACCACATTACTACAGCCATTCAATGTGAGAATGCCAGTCCCTTTTATGCTTTCATACGCTAACTGAATATATTTATTCACTATAATAATACACATACGTGTTTGTATACAAAATGAGTAAGTACATCTTATGTAAATGTAAGACTAGGCGGTAATAGCAGGGAATTGTAGTCGTAACACGAGCAACACAAATATTTTCCTTCGTACATGGCCATATAATATTGTAAGTAGTACACACGGAGTAGCAGAATATTGTTGTGCATCCGAGAGATTGAGTGAGTCACAAAATTTCTACTTATAGAAACTGAGTGCTGTATTGTGTAGTGTATATATAGGTTCATAATGAAAGGTCTGTGGTACTTGTTATAGCACTATGTAGGTAGGTGGGTAAGTTGAGCTGTAACTGAAAATGCATAGTGTATGTAGTGAACCATTCTAGAGAAAATGTCGGATTTCTTGTCAATTTTTCTCTGACTCGCTCCTTTTCTTCGTCGTGTCTCCTCTGTCTTTTCAAATTGCACACAATCTCAAGTTTTCAAAGTAACTTGAATTGGTCGGATGCGAATCATTTCAACAGCGATCAACCATTCTATACAAAACCTCAATGACTGTGTACTCGACGCTCTGTCGTGACATTCATTTTCTTCAGAATTTATAAAATGCACTGAGCTTCAACCCATGAAGTCGTAAACATGACTTTTCCTGTGAAAATTCAGCTGAACAGCTCACAACTACTGCATTAGCTATGTATAGGCTGAATAATACATGGCAGAAGTCACAGCATGCATATATACCACATTTTGCTACCGAAATCGACAATAATAATGGACGCTTATTGTATGTTTATGTTGTAACACTATATACATACATACGCTACCTGAAAATAAAAGCTTTGTCATCTGTCAAGGAAAAGTCGGTGTGACTGGATATTTCTCTCCAGTTACAGATATTCTACTTGGTTTGTTCTGCGAACACTTCTGTTGGTGAGTTAGCAACTGTATTTAGAAATAGGACGCATAAGAGGTGGCAGGAATAAATTGCGTTTGTACGAGACGCTTTTATTGGCAATAACAAAATGGCAGAGAGATGTTTATGGTTTTAAGAGCCAAACTCAATTAAGAGTCAAGACGCAAGATGAATACATACACGAATGTCAGTGTGACTCTGGTGCTAACATTAAGAGTAATAATAATATTACAGGAGCAAACAGCAGAGTCGGCGAGTGCAGAGCCCAAAGACAGAACAATAACTAACACCCTATTAAAGACTATCAGTGTCTCAATCTTTTGTAATAACACAGTGAATAAAACAAAACACCTGAGGATGAATACAAGAAAATCTTATAAATTGGAAACATTTCCAGATTTATTTGCTGGAAAGGGATAAAGTGTGGTGGCGGGGAAAAGGAGTGTGGCGAAGAGGTTTACACACACAAAGACTCACAAACATAATGCTCAAACATAAGATCAATGACAGGCAAGTGACGGAGAATGCGCTCGCAGAAAATAAACGAGATAATAACTGTACTGGTGATAATAGCACTAACAATAATATCATCCGCCTTGCCTTGCCAAGGCTCCATTTCCCTCTTAATCCCAAACACACAAACAGAACATGAGTAAAAGCTACACTTCCACAGCAGGCCTCCCGCCTTATTCCCTCATTCCATCCACACAGACTTACGACTCAAACACTACACGACTCTCACACTCCCCAAACACACAAAACCACCACACACAAACGCCGAGAAACATCTTAGGGAAATATTATTGTCATCAATGATGTCAAGAAATGCAATGCATGAAACTTTAAGTCACAACCAACAAACTTATATACAACTACAATGCTCTATACAGCATTAGAGCCACATAACTCCCTCAACCTACAACCACATAATAAATATCTCGCTTTCATCATATATGCATAGCATAGCAATGCTTTCTCTTTTGTAATTGTAGCCCACCGTATAGATGTACTTAGGTATGTTAATGTTAGAGTCTCTCAAGTCTCAAATAACATTATTATTATTACTACTACAACTACACCCACTAATATTAACTGCGCATTCTGTGTGTCTGTCTACAACCTTATAGTGTCTTCTAGTAAATAGCAGTCCGACTCGATGAAATGAAATGAGGATTCCAAAACGAGTTAAGGAGTTAAGGACTGCTCTATGTGTAAAGATAGACAGACAATGAGTGGTCGTGGTTTGACACGGAGCAAGTGTATACAAGTACGACACAGTCAACCACTTTCATTTCAAGCATTCATGTAATACAAGGAGGACTGTAGACCTAGATCTATTGTTCAGTTGCAAACAAGGGCGCATCCATGTCACATATTTGGAGGGGACTCGTTCGAAAAATTATGACACAATTTGGGCGTTTTGGGAGAGAAATAATTATTTAGTGTATTAGTTCAAAAATTCGGGGGTGGGCTTATCCTCCTTAAATACGCCACTGGTTGCAAACACCCTCAAATATTGTTTTGCATGTCCCCCCACACATTTATTTACATCTAGAGCTATGTACTATGTACTTTGAACAGTTTAAGTGCGAGACAGAAAGTACAATTACTGTGTACAATATTAGAGTGCATAAAACAGAGGAGAGTGTTCAGGAACAAGGGAGTTTTGTAGGTAGTGCAGGAGAAGAAGTGGGGCTTCATTGAAAACAACAAGAGAAAGGAGACTACTGAGGGAGTGAGAGTCAACAAAGTGTCATCATCACCTTCACTTCAGTGCACTACAAGAACAATAATAATAATCAGAAGGAAGAGCCGACAAAATGAAAGGAGTCAACGAAGAAGGCGTAACATAAACCATCAATGCACGTAATCTTCCTCAGTCGTCACATCGTCTCATTTCTGTTTTATCTCTCACACCACAGGACAACCAACACCACGCTCTAACCCAAACATCCCTTCTTCTTTCAAATACAACCATTTCAACTCCACGCTCACTTTCATCTTTCTTCATGACACAAACACACGTTGACCTGGCATAGGACTATGTTAACATACTTTTCTCATACCTATGTAGCAATTAGCAAATCTTACAAAATTGTTTACTTAGTTATGTGCAGTTATTAGTGTCGGGGATTATTTACGACAAAAGAAAATTAATAAATCTCACTGTCTTTTATCCCACCAGTAAATGTAATAATGATTGTGTCGTATTTGACACGCTAATGAAACACTAATTAAATAGTGCATTAAAACTCTGCGCTTAAATCATTAATTCCTATAAAATTTAAAAAAACTTTCTCTGAATATATTAAATACGTTAAGCCGTTTTTTTGACAAGTAATAAATACTTTGTATATTTAAAATCAGTGTAATTTTAATCTGAGAATTCATCTAATATGACACTATTTGTTGTTACTTAATTTTTACTTATTCCATTTCATATCTTAATAAAATCTTCGTACACTTATTGCACTTATGTATTTCATAAGTGTTAAAAAGTTGTAGCTGAATGTCTCAATCTAAAAGAAAGAAAAGCGGTCGTGGGTTAAATGTGTGTGAATTTTGAAGTAAGAACCTCAGTAAGTTACAATAAGACTAAGCAATAATGATGGAAGTACCCGGAATACTCCGGTCCTAAAACTCTAAAAATGCTCTTTATACGTAATACATATACTAAAGTGTATGAAAACAGACAGTACAGATAGAAAAGCGTGTGGTATTGCTACTAGTAGAATTAAAAAGATGGTCTGTGTGTGTATCTCTCTCTTTGCTACACTTTACACGGTTGGATGCAATAACAATAAGTATAAAGACATAATGCATGCTAGTGCAGCCACTACAGAGCGCTATCATTCATCAGAGCCGGATTTTAATAAGAGTGGTTGACATAAAACGCTGTTTGATATAGCCGAGATGTTGCTGAGAAGAGCGGGAGAGAAGACGCAACATCACAATCACATCACCCTGTTCGGCCCCACATAAGAATCTCACTTATTATAAGTGCTCCACTGTCGAGCAACACAAGCACAACTATGCAGTCGAGCTCGTTTTCAGTTCAGTTCTTTGACTGGCTGATGAAAGTTAAGTTGCCGTTCACATTTCGCATAGCCATTCCTTCCATAAGAACCCGAACTTGTCGTCTCTCTCGGATGAGACGCACAATAATGCTAAGAAAAGAAAACCATTGTCATATTATTATTACTACTACACTCTTATACTCCTACATATTATGCTCAGACATACATACACTACATACACTTATATATACACTTTGTTCGTAAAGAGGAAGAATTAACTATTTGAAGTAGCACACAACTATAATAAGTGCTACTATACACTTCCACTACTTCTACGCTATTACATATAGGTAGCTACATTGCATCGTGTGTCAGTTCTTGTAAAGAGTGTCTATATCAATGTGTAGAGTAAAGTATTTCTTGTGCAGACAGCCAGTCATAGCAGAATTCGTCTCAAGTCTTATGAGTGTATGATGTGTATACTACACTTAGGCGAAATAAAGGCGTCGTCTCACTCTTGAGTAGGTAGTACAATAATAGTGTTACAGTCTAAATAGAATGTTTAGCACACACGTACTACACACAAACGGAATCTGTGTGAAGACTGTAATAGTAATGTATTATATGCAGTGTAATATAATATAGGTAGCTATACACATAGAAGTAGTGAGACTGAGAGAAAGACTAAACGACTTGTCTACAATATTTCTTGTTTTAGCGTGTGAATGTACAAGTTATTATGTTATGTAAGTATAAGTAGAATGGAATGAGAGAAATCTTAAGTATTATATAGTAGTCAATGTGTTTCTTCTTTGTGTTACGTTACAATTTCACCACCACCACCATTCACCCTGTAATAATAGTGCAATGGGCAAACCAGTCGTGGTGTGCTATGGTGCTATGGCTTGATTTGCTTTGTCTTTCGGCACTAGTGTTATGTGAGGTTGGTTTTGCTAGTGTTCGAGTGTAGTATTTATCTCGGAGTAGTAGAGTGTGTGTTGTGTATGTGTGGACGGGTAGGACGACGGGCGGAGAAGGCGAGGAAGAAGGCGAAGACGAAGAAGAAGAAGAAGAAGTGAGGACGATTACTATTACTATTAGTGGCAGTGAAGCAGTGAGGAGTCCTCTGAGGTTGAAGATTTTGCCTTAGACTCAGCTCCAATATTTGCAGCACATAAATTTATACAATATTACAGGAATGAGCATTTCAAGCTGGAAAACGATGGTGCTTCTCATAAATATATGGCCGTGATAACTGTGGTCAAAGCCCCTTTTATTTCGTGTACCATTCCGAGATTATTGCAGCCACAGGAATTTATCATCCGCATGCCAGTAGTGGTCTCGTCTCTCTCTCGCTCTTCTCAGTTCCCTATTCTTCATCTAATTCCACAACTTCTCCAGCCACACCACACCACTCGCCTATACACAACTACACACCATCCATATACCCCCATTTATCCACCACCAACACTCTATATCCATTATCCAACTACATACTCCGCTTTACTCACAGCTATTATTTGCGTCCCATACATCTACTTACTCCTTCCTTTCCCTTTATTCTCATCTCCCCAAATTACAATGCGACTCTCTCTCACTCTCTCTCAGACTCTCTCTCCAAAGTCAAACAACCCGGCTACTGTGCTAAAACTATAACATATTATTATCCACTATACTAAAATGTAGTGTTGTAGCCATACACACTCTAACATTCGTCCTATATATTTTGTGACTACTTTATAATGTATTTATATAATGCAAGAGCTGTGTCTTGTACAGACTCCTACTATAGAGTAGCAGTGTGTAGTCAAGCATTCCTTATTGCTGTTCAGAATTGATGCATATTATTTTCCTTTCTTGTGCTAACCTTTAGTATCATCTGTTCAAACATAACTTAATGCATTTATATTATCATTATTATTGTCCTTATGGATGTATGACATGCAATACAAACATACGCTCCTCGCCCTCCTCTCTCCTTATCTTGTTCAACAGGGTCTTCCATATTAAATACCTGCTGCACCTTCAATGTGTACAGTGTAGGGCAGCACATGAATCTACCCTTCTAATTTAAATGTATCTAAACGTACATGCTCATTTAGCAATGAATTATCTTGGAATGGAATATGTCTATGCATACAAATGTTAATAATACTTATGCGTCACTAGCATAGACAACAGTAATAGAAGTTTGACGTGTTTTTTAGTTGTAATAATACATACATAAGTTTTGTTGTAGAAATTCCATGTATACATATATAGGAGAAGAAGAAATATTAATGGAAATTGTGTGTCATTGTGAGGGCAAAGGAATGTAAAAAATTATAGGATAAACGTGTATGAATGGTTTGACTGAACACTTGAGTATTGGCCGTATAATATTATCAGTTAACACAACAACAATGCAATAACAGGACATGATGTAATATAATAGGACATCATATAACTGAGGAAAGTTAAAAAAGGATGTAACGCTACGCTCCGACAGTTTCCTTTGACCTAAGACGAAATAAGAGTTAGCCGTTTGGCCTACTATTTCCGTTGCTCCTACTAATAGAAAGACATGAAGAGTCGTATCATTTATGTGTAGAGGGGGAGAGTCGGGCTCTTTCGTCGTGAGTTTAGTACACAACTCATGGAGAAAGGAACAGAGACACTTAGGCTATAGCTATATGAAATCTCAACTAACCAACTAAGTTGATGTGTACAAAGGAGGAGGACGACACAGACGAACACAAACACACACACTCAAGACTGCTACAAATACGGGTAGAAAGTAGAAGTCTGGTTGTGTACATCGCATCGGCAGCAGAGAGGAAAGTAAATAAGGCATTATTTGTATTGTGTGTGGTGTAATGTGAGGATTCGGGTGATCAAAGAAATACTTATGTATTGTCGAATTTTTTCCGTGTGCTCACTTTGTGTCGAGTCTGAACAGTGTGGAAGACAAGAGGCGAGGAAATATAGAAGCTGGGTAGGTAGTGCATGGGTAGCTATAGAGATAATGTGTATTAGTGGAAGTGTGCACACACTGTGATGTGAGTGAGTGGAAAAGGAGAGTTTGGTTGGTGGAAATACGACGGAAAGATGCAAGAGAGTAGTATGAAAGTATATATAGCGGATAGGATAAACCTGCCCCTTGCTTTTCCTTCCTTTATGTGTGCAATGCTTTCTTTTTCTTGTTCTTGACTGTGTGTGTGTGTCGGAGTGGTACACGTTGTATGTATGTAGTCTGTTTCATGGGCCTTGAGTTGACTTGAGTTGACTTGGCTTGGCTCATATGCCAACACATAATTTTTTCCAGTTGACTTTGACTTTCTCGGGTGAAAAACTCTTTTGCCGGTTTCTTTCCTTAGTTTCCCATCCACAATCCATGGAACCTATCATATCACGTCTGTCGTCATCCTTCTTTTCTCTCTTTCTCTCTCGACCTCTACGCTACTACTACTAAACCAACAATCAACATCATGAATGATAGCTCACTCACCAAGTCCACGCCAAACCCATCATCTAACAGTAACCCGGCACTAGCAGAGATATATAGTCAAATGCTTACAACACTATCGCAGTACATGGGAGTTCTACTAGCAATAATACAAGTACAGCACACAAAATCAACTTTACGGCTACTACTACCGTAGCACGAGTACTACTCTTATTACTACACTCCACTACTACTATTTTACACACTTCCACTACGTTTACAAATTATATATTGGAAGGCTAAGCTATACATGTACTTCTACATACAGTGGTGTTGTATAAAAGGACTTTTGCTTATGGACATCTGCCAGCCACTTACTCACTCTATCTATCTCCTATCCACACAAATACCATACGAGTCTTTCTTCATACTGATGATGAAATGTAGTAATAGTTATCTGACTTAGTTTTCTTCTCAGTAACAAGAACGTTTTCCTTTGCTCCCAGTCCTCCTCATCCACAAACACCAACACTTTATACTCTGCAAGAAACGACTCCGTTGCTCAGTCCACCACTAAAGGAGAACAGTTATATTAGAAATATCTCTGTGTAGAATGTTCACAGACTCGAGTAGATTCTTAGTCCATATGAATCGCTTCATCTTTTCATCTGTCTCACAGCTAAAACCAATAAGCTCAACTATATTCACACACTATGTTTTGGTGGAAGCTTATAAAGTACATGAAAGAGATATATGAATATAATATAGGAGTGCTGTGGAGTAGAATAGTACTGAGTCCAAGAAGAAGCAGTAAGGATGAATCTTGACTGCACTTTGCTTTGCAGTCAAGCCACATGACTTTCATATAATATACAATGCTTGATATAAATACGTTGAACACTCTAAACATGGCAGAGTGGAAAAAAGCAGAGCGAGTCTCTCAAATCTTTCATATTATTATTACATCTACATCATCTGATATTACTAGTCATCCATCTATTCGCAATCTACCTTCAACACTTTCACCCCGTCAGATATACCCGCATTTCTTTCCCCTGTATTACTCTTCCTCAGATAAATAACCTCGCCAGTCCTCACATTTCAACACACTTCAACCCGACTAAACTATTTCTGGCTGTGTTCCTCTCCCTCAGCCACCAAACAACTGCACTAGTCCTCGGTGTCTTATTGCTTTTGCAACTGTGCTCTCTCTCTATGCCACTGCACAATCACTGCCACAGATATTTATTTTATAACTAGTCCCATGATTCCCACAGATATATTATCAACCATATATTTAGCAGAAGGTAAAAAGAAAGAGCGAGTAAAATTTTGATGCATCACGTATGTATTATATAATATGGAAACGTATTGTCACAAGTATTTTTGAAGGGTAGACGTAGAACGGGTAATATATTATGCGTTTACATCCACTTTGATTTTTATTATTACAGTCGTTATTACATGTGTAATGTTGCACTTGATGATCTTATTACGAAATATTATGACAACAGATACACAGCTACTAACACTCAGGCTCAAACAGCTAGTGCAAAGACTAACATTAACATATAAGCATGAAATATGAAAACGAAATTGTTCCGTAGAAGGAAATGATCGTAAATATTTATATAGAATAGTCTTGTTAATAATATTTTATATACACATGTATAATGGCTAGTAGGTATATTGCATTTGCGAGTATTTTGCTATTACTGTAATTCAAATACTTTAATTAATATCCACTCATGAAAGGTAAAACAACATTTCAAGTAATCAAAATGCACGCTAGAAAACGTGAGCATAAAATTGCAATCAAAAAATTATAATAAGGAAACCAAAGGAAATGGAATTAATATAAAACTCATTCCCTAGCAAATAGACAAACTTGTAATGATGAATGTATATTGAGTACTACTCATGTAGTTAAAATTTTCATCCGTTATAATATCAATATCCGATATAAACATTAAAACTTTTGATTGCAAAGTTTTACATAGCAGCATAGCATTTGCATAAAATCGTGACAAGAGGTTCTCTAGCTAATGTGCAATAGTTACTTTGGAAGAATGTGTTTGTACACATACGTTGTAAAAAAGCGATCATAGAAATGCCAAAGGGATGTTATTTTAAATAATATCGTTCTCCCATCGAGAAATGGTGATTTTGTGCATCAATGCGAGTATTAATGTCAATTCCATCTTATCTCCCATACCTGTAATTTGTATATAATATATTTCAATTCCTTTAAACCATTTTTGATTTTGCTGTAAAACTACAGATTGTGATCGTATGTAAAATATAAATCTATTTAAATTAATCCAAGAATGCTTATAAGCGTCTAAAGTTTAATTTTACCACACTATGCTGTACATATACTTGTCAGTTACTGCGAGCTTAAATTTCAGTTGGTTGGTAATGACTGCTTATGTACTATAATCATGTAACGCAATATGCAATAGTGGAAAATAACCTGATCTCTAAGTCTGGCAAATAATAATCTCATTATTTTCCACTACAGTTGAATTATGTCTCATTTATTTTTTATCTTACTGTTTCTATTTGTCCAATTACACCAACCAAGTTACTAAAGTAGTTTAAACAAATCAGTATAGGTATGTACTATATATACTGACAAGCATAATAATAAGGTTTGACATTTTTCTGTTAAAGAAATTCAACTCACATAGGTTTAATAAATAAATTACACTCATGTTTTACTCAAAGGTATGGTCTACAGTATATAATGAAATTGCATTGAGAATCTTAGCAATAGATCAAATTACTATGTAAAAGGTAAGATGTATAAACCCACGCTGTTAAACCCACAAAATTACTTTGTGACTGATTCTAACAAAATCAATAGGTACGTAGGCAGTGACAACTGAATGCACGTTGTGTAGGAAGAAATATTTATTTCAACGGAAATAAGCTAGTCTAATTTGTACAAGTTTCTTCACTAGCAACAGTACAGTAGTAGGTATTATATGCACAAAACCCAAGAAAACCATATCTACACAGGAAATCAACGAAAAGGTCTCATTGTATCTTTCCAATTAAAATGCATAACAATACATAGAGATATAAACGTTCAACTAATTTTCTCTTGTACATTGCTACATAATGTTATCCGAAGAAAAGTAACGAGCAGACTTTTTCGATGCCCATCTTTACAATGGAATATATCAGATTTCATTGACATTCCAATTACTATCAATATAATAATAACAAAGACGTTTCATGTACAAACCATTGACACTCACAAGTACCTATACATGATAAGCCCCAACGTTTCTTAATTTGCTTAACCCAGTTATAATTATATGGTGAGTTGCTTGACATTAGAAAGGATATAGTCATGCACTTCTTAACAGCTGAGGTATATCACGACTTTCGTACAAGTGACTGTTTATTAGCATACTTAAGGCAGGATTGCTGCTTTGGATTCGTTTATCTGAAAATGATAATGTAGAGTTTGTACACAATGGAAACAGAGAAGGTATATTGTGTGTTCTAGTGGATACGAACAACATAGAAATACTAGAACATCTCATCGAGAGATTCTGTAGAATTCTACAAGAGTTATTGTGTTATAATTATGCCACTCTAATTCTGTCGCTTGAAAACACCGCACTTGAACATTGCATATATATTATTAAAATCTATACAAAGTATTAAAAAGCGTTTTAATGAAAACATATTATTATGCTGTTTACAATATTGTTATATGAGAATTGGTCGTTCTATCTATAAGCACGCACGTAGGGATGTGATGTACGTAGCAGGTATAAATATCTCTATGTTATACTTGTTATACTAGTATGTAACTTATTATGCTAATCAAGTTCATGTAGTATGTATCGTAAATTAGCAATAACCAGTATCA